>JAVTVY010048935.1:0-24848 GCA_036873755.1 Hanleya hanleyi | reverse complement strand
GTTTATCATTGTTCACACCTATAAATAATAACATTTTCACACTGGCAATCTTTTTGTATGCACGCCTGTACCATGTTATATTTAACGGCAGTCTCGACGGTCAAATATTCATCTACGTCTCCGACATCAGCTCTTGGCAAAATACTTTTTACTTCACTTTTCATCTTTTGTAAGATAGCTTCTCCTGAAAATTGTATATATTATATTATGTCTCTGTATTCTATATAAATTGATTATATGAGCTCTCTGGGGTCTATATTTTTCTCCATTGTATTTAACAGCGCCTTTTGCTCCATTTTTGAGGACATTGTGTAACTTATTCTGTGATAGAACAAGCCCCCTGGGGTTTTAATCCCGTCAAATGTATAGTCCAACTTTTTTATATCTGTTAACTTGGCTGGACCTCATTTGGTTAATAAATATTCAATTCAATTCAATTTCATGGACAATTTCGAAACTTGCATGGAAGTTGCTTTATCTTGCAAATGTGCACTGCCAGGTTTATTGCCATTTTCAATGATTTGTTCTCAAAGTTATGGCCGTTTATCGTCAGCATCGTTATTTGATTATCAGATTTATATCTCGGTTACTATTTCATGGACAACTTAAATGGAAGATGCTTAAAATGTGCACTGCTCTGCTACAACTTTCGGCGAATTGTGGACTTCCGTTTTGCTGTCGGACATGGTGGGCACGTTTTTGTAGCGCCGTTGATCCTGGCAAATTTGGCACTTGTTGGCCTGTAAAACTGTGAAAAAAATCGGCTAATATACATGCATGTCTCGACAGAAAAAAAACCAGAAGGCCAAGAGTACCGGTAAGCCTCCAAAATCAATGAAATACGTTTGAGAGGCCGAGACGAAAACATCAATGGGTGACGAAAACCGGGCCACGGGTAACCTTGATGTTTTATTACAACAACCTGTTAGCAAAGTGCCGACTCGACAAAAGCAACAACCATGGGAGAGAGAGAGAGGGAGAGAAAGAGAGAGAGAGCACACAACGCACGATAGAAGATATTACTACTCTATTCCAGACGCAAATGCGGAGCCTACAGGAAAAAAATTCTGAGACAAATGAGAGCATGGAATTCCACAAGCATATGAACAAACAGACGGAAAATCTGACTGGCGAAATGAAATTGCTGAAAAACAAAATTAAGTCAATATCTACAAAGCTCAAATCACACGAGGAAAGCTCGCAATTGTTGCATTCAGAAAATGAGCTCATTAAACAAAAAAATACAAAACAAGAGGAAAAACTACATGAAGAAATAAGACGGCCGAGAGAAGGATTTTTGAGAACGCAAATCCATGACAGAAAGAGAAATATACTGTTTCACGGGGTACCCTTGTCCGGGTCTACCTACTCCGAAAATTCAGATGTTGTGATCCGAGAAATCCTGATAACACACCTTAAAATCCCTGCCGAGCAGGTCCAGAATTTGATCTTCATTTCGTGCCATCGATTACAGGCTCGGCCACATGATGAGGCCCCGCCAGCAATGGTTGTGGTTGTACAGACAGATGGAGACAGGAAGTTGATGTTTGAATACGCATCCAACATCAAAAAGGACACCAAAATAACATAGTCCATGAGCCAGACGCCAAAATTTCATCAATTGGTACCACCTGGGGTGGCAAATTCTCATTATGTTATATCCTTAGATGCAAAAAAACTTTGAAAGCAATCCGGGACACACAGCTTAGTGGTAGTAATCACCTCTTAAATACGGACACCCGAGTCCAATCTGAGGGACCAGATTTGGGGGTAGGGGAAATATAAAGTTGAATATCTTTGCAAGTAATGGTGATATAGTGACATTTGGGCACTCGAAATGTTGGTAATCTGATCCTCTATATGTTGGTATCTGTTATATGCTAATATGTTAATTATGTAGGTCACCAGAGGTCAAAAGGTCACGAAATCTGACCCCTGTCTAAAACGTGACCACCTGTAGGAAAACTCGCTGCAGATACCATACCTATGCGGTTTTCTTAACCTAAATGGGTTCAAATGGAAGCCAAGAAGTACCCAAGTCTATAATAAGTCTCATCAAGTGGAGTGTATTATTATTTAGACTGTGGCACAGAACTGATTTTGACGCATTTTCAAAAATGGTCTTTTTATCGCGCTAAAAACAGGCAAAATTGTATTAAGTTGGACAGCTTGAAATTAGTTGCATATTTTGACAAATAACTACTCCAAATGCTAATGGCCATGTCTTAGGTCTATTCAGGGATTAGTTAAGCTACATTTCGAGGTAATTAGGTCACCAGAGTTCAAGGTCAAAGATTGTCAATTATAATTTTTTTACATTTTTAGTTGGGAATTTCATATTACAATGTATTTAAATTGCAACCAGTTTCAAGTATAGAGCATCACAGCCATCGCTGGTGCACCCTGTACCCTATAGCCCGTAGGGCATAGGGTACACCAGGGTGCGAGTGCATCAGGTATGGGTGTCCGCATGGGTCAAAGGTCAATCATCCTCCGCATCCCCTTTATCGGTCGTTAAGGCGCTGAGACGGGCGTTAAGACGTAAAGATAGGATACCGAAACAGATATTGCTGAGAGTCTATCTAGAGATATAGAGATCTTGACCTCAGATAGGCAGCCTACGTCTGAGGAAAGTGAGACAGAACCTACCTTCTGAGACCGTATTGTGAGAGCAGCTATCAATACGCACGCTGCAGCAAACGAGAACGCCGGACAGGATAACTTACAACAGGCATACACCCAAATGCGCCCCTGCATCAGGAAAACATGGCGATCTATGAACAGTATACCTATCACTTGAAAGGAAAGGCGACGCTGCACACAGGTCCATCATGAAGACCAAGCGTCACTTGGAAGACGATATGGGGCTACCACCCACCGAGGCCCTGGAAAATGCGATCAGTGGTATCCTGAACTGCCCGACGATGATGGGGCCAAAATGGTCCAAATGAAAGTGAGTGAGTGAGGTGCCCAACACCCGTGAGGCATGCCCAACGCCCGTCTTAACGCGTGGACGCACTAACGATGGTGAGTGAGTGAGTGCGCGAGTTTAGGAGTAATAGCCAAAGTGGACATTTTGGGGGTTTGAAAGAAAGTGTTTGGGGTAGAAATGGACCATTCTGGGTGCGAATGCGTCGCGTGAAGTGGCATCTTGTAGCAACGCCCGCCAACGCCAAGCCCAATGCTTCAACGACCTGGTGAATTAACCCAAAAGCTCTGATTTTCATGGAATTGTCACTAATTCATTGGAAATGCAGTGACGCCCGTCATTGCGCCGTAACGCCCTGGTATAACGCCTTTGCCATGATATAGACGGGAGAGAGAACAACAAGAACAACAAGGATGACATATGAGAGAACAACAACAACAAGTTTTCATATAGTTTATTCTCCCCAATGTTACATCACACTCACGCTGGGGGAGCCGCGTTGGGCATGTTTACAATTCAAGAAGACTTGTCCGATCAGAGGCCGCCTTTTGGCGCTGCATCTGTCATATTATCGGCTGCTCTTGTCCAATAGGAATCCGTCCTTTGAGAAAGTTCCATCTTTGCTCGGTGTGATCTAAGCATCATCGGGCAGTTCAGTGGTATTCGGAAAGAGTTGTTTGCGCATCCTGATCGCATTTTCCAGGGCCTCGGTGGGTGGTAGCCCCATACCCTCTTCCAAGTGACGCTGGTCCATGTGTGAAAGTTTGTCAGTTACTTGCCGAAGGGCGGTGGCTCTCTCCGGGTACTCCGGCTTCCTCCACAAACCAAACTGACTGTCACCATATGAGTGAAACAAACTTGAGTGTGACATTAAGCCAAATTCCCTCCCCCTCCCTCCCTCCAAGTGACGCTTTGTCTTCATGATGGACCTGTGCGTGGGGTCGCCTTTCATTTCAAGCGGTAGTAAGGTATACTGTTCATAAATCGCCATGGCTGTTTTCCTGATACAGGGGCGCATTTGGGTGTATGCCTGTTGTGAGTTATCCTGTCCGGCGTCCTCTATTGCTGGAGCGTGAGTATTGATAGCTACTCTCACGATACGATCCCAGAAGGTAGGTTCTGCCTCACTTTCCTCGGACGTAGGCTGACTATCTGAGGTCATGCTCTCCATATCACTAGATAGACTCTCAGCAATCTCTCTTTCGGTATCAGTCGATGGACTCTCATCAGTCTCGGTATCTGCTTCTTGTGTCTGAGTCTTCAATCCCATGTATTTCTCGTGTCGCATCATATCGTAACGTCTGCTGAACGTGCGTTCGCACTTAGAGCAAGTATAAGCCATGTTGACGGTTGAACGTCGACTGTGCGTGTCTTGGGAATACACTTGCTTTTATAGGCAGTAACGCCCGCCAACGCTTACCGCTTCAACGCCCTGGTGAACTAGCTCAGCTATGATTTTCATGGAATTGCCACCAATACATCGAAATGCAGCGACGCCCGTCACCGCTCGTCGTTACGCCTTACCGCCCGTCTCAATGCCTTAACGCCCTATCTTTACACCTTAACGCCCGTCTCAGTGCCTTAACGAGCGATAAAGGGGATTTGGAGGACGACTGACCTTTGACCCCTGTGGACACCCATACCTGGTGCACTCGCACCCTGGTTTACCCCATGCCCTACGGGCTATACGGTACAGGGCGCACCAGCGATGTGTCTGATGCTCTGTACTTAAAACTGGTTGCAATGTAAATACATTGTAATATGAAATTACAACACATATAAGGGAAGTGGGAAAAGGTGCCGACATAATATAGTATCTAACGATTCGTGATATGTGTTGTATCTCAGGTACGCTTTTATTGTACCTGGTCATGTGGCAACTTGGATGATATGACCACACGGCCCCTAGCATCGGCATAAGCGGTATTAGATGCAAATCTAGATAGCTATGATGGAAATGCTCTGACAACTCGTATATTGGTAATTGGTGAGCTGTTTCGCTGTGACAAATTCCAAGTAAAAATGTAGACCATTAATAATTGACAATCTTTGACCTTGACCTCTGGTGACCTAATTACCTCGAAATGTAGCTTAACTAATCCCTGAATAGACCTAAGACATGGCCATTAGCATTTGGAGTAGTTATTTGTCAAAATATGCAACTAATTTCAAGCTGTCCAACTTAATACAATTTTGCCTGTTTTTAGCGCAATAAAAAGACCATTTTTGAAAATGCGTCAAAATCAGTTCTGTGCCACAGTCTAAATAATAATACACTCCACTTGATGAGACTTATTATAGACTTGGGTACTTCTTGGCTTCCATTTGAATCCATTTAGGTTAAGAAAGCCCCATAGATATGGTATCTGCAGCGAGTTTTCCTACAGGTGGTCACGTTTTAGACAGGGGTCAGATTTCGTGACCTTTTGACCTCTGGTGACCTACATAATTAACATATTAGCATATAACCGATACCAACATATAGAGGATCACATTACCAACATTTCGAGTGGCCACTATATCACCATTACTTGCAAAGATATTCAACTTTATATTTCCCCTACCCCCAAATCTGGTCCCTCAGATTGGACTCGGGTGTCCGTATTTAAGAGGTGATTACTACCACTAAGCTGTGTGTCCCGGATTGCTTTCAAAGTTTGTTTTGCATCTAAGGATATAGGACTTTCAAAAAAACATAATGAGAATTTGCCACCCCAGGTGGTACCAATTGATGAAATTTTGGCGTCTGGCTCATGGACTACTGTTGCGATGATTATTTACAGTTATTTATTATCAAAATCAGAATATGCTGCTACATGTATAGTGCTTTCTTGCCCGAGCAGCATCTCCCCTGTTAATCGTCGAAGTAGTTGAAAATTAATATCATGTGCGGCACATGAGTTATGGCCCTCTAGCTTCAAAGTCAACATATGATATCGAGTACAGCTATATTCCGGCCTTGTATGTGACTTCCTGACTATTTGGCCAGTACATTTCATATTCGCATGGTGAATTATAACTGTGATGTAGATGTGAACTCTCATGCTCAGCCTACATCCTGTCCTGCGTCGAAATTAAAGAAGACACATTCTGCCTTTATCTTGTCAGACCCGTTCCTTGTATCTGTGATGGAGCCCATTCCGTTGCGACTGGTTGGAGGGGCAGCCCACGGCGAGGGTCACCTGGAAATCTTCAAAGAAGGCTTTTGGTCACAAATATGTGCTTTCCCATTACACTTGGCGAAAAATATTTGCAAGCTGTTAGGTTTCAGGTATGAATCTTCTATTTTTATGATAATGTGTTCCGATCAGTTCTGTTTATCATGCCAGGTATTTCGATACCGTGGAAATTGTGTTTGAATGACAGGTGTCCACCTGGCATGATTTTTTGTGCGTGTTGCCACTAGACAACTGATTAGTTTTACCACCCCAGTGGTGATAATTTATTAACTTATCTTCAAGCTTATCTGGAAAAGATATTCACGACAATAAATTTCCTCCACTACGAATATTGTTCTCTGTATAATGTAAGTGTGAAAAAGAGGAAATCGTCTTCGACGACGAAAGTTTTTCTCAAACAGCTGATATTGCCATCGTGTCGCACGTGAGGGAGTATCGGTCTCAAAGAGCGAGATTCTGGCTGTCTTACTACGAAGGCAGACAACAGGTCACAAATATGTTAACCCATAAGTAAATATATCTATATCTAATGCATTATTCAGAAGAATACCTTTTCAAATAAAGGTACTGGTTCGTGGTTTCGTTCGGAGAAGTATGTTTATAAACTATTTTCTTGGAGATGATTTATATTACAGTCGAAACACTGTCTTCAAAAATATTTAATTTAGATGCCTCCCTTGAACGATCGGAGTACATTTTATAACCGTTACATTTTCACGCATTCAAATATATTTGTCAAATGATATTGTCGCTCTAATTTGCGTAGTTTTGCTCGTGTTTATGAGATATTCGCATCCACAGATTTGCTCTTGCCACATGGACGCTTAATTATTTGTAAAATGAAATTTAACCACCAAACCTCAACTAATTATATCCTTAAAAATAACTTTGTTCAAATTCAGTGGTTATGCAGATGCTCACCGGCAACGATCTCTACGTCCTGGTCTCATAGGACTCGTACGGCATAAGGCATGGCATGTGTCGGACTGCTCCAACAAGACGTGTGCGTTCATAGGGTCATCTTCCTGCGACTATGATTATGACTATACGCTTCGCTGTACTGATACACGTAAGTAATAAACAAATATATATCAGCAACTTGCACACTGTTGTAGGTATTCACAGCTGATACTGATCTTACAATATTATACAGATTTGTCAACATCTTTTAAATCGGGCCGTTTTCGGCTTTCTAATACCGGTCATGCTAGACGGAGGCACGAAGTGGCTTTTGGGTTAATAATCAGGAGATACAGGGTTAATCTTATCTAACATGGACTCTATGGGACTTGCCCAGGCCTGGGGAAGCCATTTTGCCCCCACACCATAAGAGATCTGACTGATTCTACCCAACAGACAAGAGACAACAAACAATAACGGCTATTTGTATTGCTGAAAAATGGTTGAAGATTTAGCCCACCCTAATTTGAAAAGATCATTTTTTTAAAGTACCCATAATTGGCTTTCTGGTAGACTGTCTAACTTTTCACTCCGGTTTAAAGTGTTGAGCTATATGAAAGTGTTGACAAATTTAAGTTTTAAATTTAATCTACACATGTAAATTTAAGTATTCACATTACGTTTTTAATAGACCATTTCAAAGTTTAAATTTCCATTTAAAATAATTATATGCTTGCATCTTTATAGAATTTTACCTTCAAATTTGAATTTAAACTTCAATTGGAATTGAAATTTTCTGTTAATATATATATGTCTTCTTACGTGCTATGAAATCCGTTATGTTAATGTCAGCCATAAGCCATAATGCCTTTTTCAGTTCTACTGTACTCAAAGGAGATAATTCATATGACGTTTCTTTGTCTACAGAATTGCTTGGATTTATCATTTACTGTATCTATGTGAAATTCGGCAATACTGTATGCCACCAGTATATAGTTATCCCAATCGGTGAAAATTGTGTACCACTTTTGGCAGATCAATATATGTTCTCGTACGAATACGTCTGCACGAGGAGATTTTCACAATAAAACGATTCAAAGCCCATTTCTCCTCATTCGCCAAACGCTACATATACGATCACCTAGCAATGGTTAATCCCTCAAGTATCGACGGTGTGAAGGATATATACCCCCATTTCACTGGATTTGACCGAAATAATTGATAGCCCAGATGGAACTTCATAGCTGGGCCTATACCTTTATTACCAACAAACGAGTTGTCAGAGCATTTCCATCCTAGCTCTCTAGATTTGTATCTAATACGGCTTATGCCAGTGCTAGGGGCGGTGTGGGCATGTCATCCAAGTTGCCACATGAACAGGTACAATAAAAGCGTACTTGAGATACAACACGTATCACGAATTGTTAGATTTTTGGTATGTGCTTTAGAATAGGTTAACCAGAAGACTATACTGTGAAGTCATGTGGCTCTGTCAGTATGTTGACACCTCTTCCCACTTCCCTTGTATGTGTTGTAATTTATAATAATGATCAGGGCTTTCTCACGTCGATTCTACGACAAGAGAGATAATTACAAGTTTGACATTTCTGGATTGCAATACTCCAGAAGGACCTGTACATGGCGTGTACATAACTGGCCTTGTATCATTTGCCAGATGTGCAGACTGTGACTATTTTAATCAAAGTTACAGAATATTACTACATATGTAAAGCAGGGCTATACCACCAAACGCATCCGTTAAAAGTTTCTTAGAGTCTGTGAAAAATATCGTACAATGAGGACAACAAACGATCATAGCAGGCACGATCTCTGGCGATAAGGCTCGTTTTAATATCATGTCCATGATGTTGAACGCGCGTGAAAAGGTACATACACTGGAAACGACTTGATAATTTTAGTGGATACAAAGCAATTTTGCGAGTAATATTGTATGTGTAAGACACCATCATGTTTAGCTGATATTACAGAAAATTATCTACCGCTTCTCTCTTGATGGAAACCATCTGGTGGTTATTTTAATTCATACACATATTGAATTGATGGTAACTGTCATACGAAATACGTCTCTCGATTGTTGACGCGGAAATTCTTTTGTGGACGACGACTTAATATTGAATGTCGGATCAGACGCTTGTTATTCAAACCTACATGTCTCGCTGGGTATGTGCATAGTCAATGTATCTCAATCTGTCCATTGTGCCGCTCCATCAGTTCGCTTGTTTTCACATACATTATCTACAGAAAACCGACCATTCTTCGTGTGGATATCCAGCTTTATCATATCTCAGAGAAGCATGTAGACTTTTGATTGGCTGACAGACCTCATGTGTGATGCTGTATTGTCAACTTGCTGGTCGAATATATATCGTATACCCCCGTCGCCAAGGGCAACGAACAGATGTTCACTAGATTCCATCGTCTGCTAAACAAAATGGCTGAATCAGGCAAACGTTTCGCGTCTCACACGGACGATGAAGTTGTTGAAAAGCGGGCTAATATTATTCCCAGCAACACAAAAAAATCGAACAAAGCGTCCGCCAGAACTTTGAAGTATTACCTGAAAGAGAAGGGAGAGTGAAGAATTCGAAGGATTCTCGGCCGAGAGGTTAGCAGAGGTACTCAGTCATTTTTATTTGGATGCCCGAAAACAAGACGGAGAATTGTACAAAACATCCACTCTCGAAAACTTTCGACATTCTCTGAATCGTTACCTGAAGGCCCCACCGTATTTGAAAACTTTTGATTTGATTAGAAATTCGGAGTTTAATGAAGCCAACGAGTGCTTCAAAACCGCACTTGCAGAGTTGAAGGCATCTGGAAAAGGCGACACCGATCATTATGAGCCCATAAACGAGTCCGATCGTTGTAAACTCTACAAGTCTGTTCTCATGTCCCCAAAAACCCCAACTGGGCTTGCAAATAAAGTTCAGTTCGATGTACGTCTGTTCTTCTTTAGAAGGGGAGTGGAGAATATGGAAAAGATGACAAAAAACACATTCATCATCAAGCGGGACCCGAAAACTGGGCAGAGGTATGTGAAAAAAAAGGAGGATGAACTCACAAAAAATCGCCGGGCCCAGCAAAAAGAGGGTGTTACCGGATTCATGCCTGAAGAAGAAGGTTCCCCGTTCTGTCCTGTTGCTTCATTCGAAAGTTATATCTCCAAACTCCATCCGAAATGTGATCGCTTGTGGCAGTACCCGGTTGATAGTTTCCTCGACGACGATAAAGTTTGGTATTATAACAAACCTATTGGGAAACACCGCTTGGCAGCCTTCATGACCAACCTGGGCACTCGTCTGAAACTTTCTGAACCATACACTAACCACAGTATACGAGCAACCGGCATCACCATCCTTGGTAGAAACAACTATTCAGCATCTCAAATAATGGCTGTCACAGGTCACAGATCTGTCTCGTCGCTGTCGGTTTACCAGCGAGTAAGTGATGGCGAGAAACTGCAAATGGGCCGCACGGTTGCGTCAGTAGCCTTTCCTGACATACGGCATATCGGTACGCATACACTTCCAGTAAATGTTCTTGTCAAACCCCATCCTGCAGAAACTGTGACATCATCTTCTCAGTACCCTGCACCCACGTCAAATGATGCCACGTCGGCCGTGTTACACACCCAGGATGTACGAGCAGAAGGCCATGCCGACGACTTTGATTTTGATCTTAATCAGCTGTTTTGTGAATTCGACAGCACCGCTGTCCCGCCCACATCGTGTGACATTCCCACAGCTATCCTGGTCGCCGCAAATCCCTCAGCGCCAATGTTCAATAACTGCACAATAAATGCAATCAACATGATCGTGCGAAAATGAAGCAAATACCTATACTTCTGCCAAATTGTGCAGGACAGTTTGATTTTTCCGAATTTTTCTCTCAAACTGTAAATTTAAGTCAGTTCATGTTGGTCCTTCTCCTGTGTGATGTTATGGAAACATGACACAAGTGACACTGTCGAGTGACACGGTGTTGAATTATAGACAGAATGGAAATGTAACAGTTCACACGTGTATTTGAAACTTACATATCCACGCAACAGATGTGAATCCGGAACGGGTCTTTCGATGTATTTATTAACAAAAGGTATATAATCTAGATATTATACTCGTCGATGGCTATTAAATATTAAATATGAAATTGAGATTAAGCTTAATGTTCCAGTATTTTATACGTTTCTGATTTTCAGAATAGAACATAAGAGATGAAGCTGAGTTTGAAGTTAGATTGTTCATTCTAACCGGGTTCATTGTTCACGGATTACAGTATATGTTATCGTTATCTTTGCTCCTCCCTTAGTACGTTTTAAAGATGAGGATTGTAAAAACGATACATTTGTCTTTGTGTTCATTTTTTCCGGTGCATGCTGTGGATCGTTCTGAAACCAGTGCAAGTCCGATCGAAGTCCGTTCCATTATGTCGGCCTTGAAGTCCAAAGTGATTCTTAATGCTCTGAGATATGATAAATTCGTTATACGTCGCCCTTCCGGGGTAATACGGGATTCGATTTGGTTTCTCTCGCCATATTTTTCCTCGGCTGCGCCTCGGAAAAATATGGCGAGAGAAACCAAATCTCATCCCGTATTACCCCGGAAGGGCGACGTATAACTAATAATATATACATTACTTGCAAGAATGCATGTTAAAGGATATGAGAAAATCTCAGATCAAATGTGTAGATAAACTCGATTGTATTGGGGTTTTCCCGGCAGATAGCTGGAAAGATGTTATAGCAGATTTAAGGAAAAAAATGCCTGTCATTTATTTTCGCTTAATCTGATTGTCATTTTGTCTATAAACGCACATCACATGCTTTCTTTAAGCGATGTACAAGATTTTGTGTAGTTGAAGATGGGGTGGGGGTATCATCTTGTTGCGAGTTCTTTTTAACTGGTTTGTACCCCGTCTCTTAATATCTCGGTTACGGTGCGTTAATGCTCCTCCCTGGTTCATTCCCTCCTACTTCCTCTCACAACTGCTTCGTTACTCTGGCCCTCAAATGACGAAAGACTGCACAAAACAACAGGCGTTCACCAAGTATATGCCATGAAGACATTATGATATTAACATCTTCAAATGAAATCTAGCACAAGTATCTCATTCGTGAGCTACATGTATTTACTCTCGGTCCAAACTGTTCTTAGGATCTTAGGATTAGGTCTGGGTTAGGAATTCCTGGTAGATTTTACCCGGTCCGAAAGATGTTGCCCTGTCTGGTAGATGTTACCCTGTCTGGTAGATGTTAACCTGTCAGGGTTATAGAAAAGTGATAATTTGTCTATTCGAGTCGCAAATTTCTCCAGCAATTTGTTCCCGAGGGTCACAAAGGTTCAGCTGCCGAGTTAATGTTAGAGTAACTCATGATTGTATCACATTTACTGCCAACTGCCTTGTAGCCTGTCCAGCTGGAATGGAAGCCTGACCTAGGAACAGTTCACGAGGTGATGTGGTCTGTATAAAAGAAGAGTTCTACTGTGATGGAAATCCGGACTGTCCAGACTCTACCGATGAAATGTCATGTAGTAAGTTTCAATTTTCACTAAGCATCACAGTACAATAAGTCAGCTGAAATTCTCTCGAAATAGCTAATTAGTTTAAACAAGACAACTACCAGTTGATCTATAATATATCAGCGAGAAAATGAAATAAGAGCAGGGGGAGATGCAAACTTCCTAGCTCCCGACTGTGAAATATAATATTTTGGTAGGTATTTGCATACTAGTTGATAAAAATAATAATTGGTTAATCTTAGATGGCAATCACGAAAGTGCGTTCAATAACTTTACCCGCTGATATGTGGAAAAATCATTTTTGTGAATTGGAGCGATATGCAAGAAGCTATATGAAGGCATGGGTGTAGATATCATATAGCAGCATATATCCTAAGGACATGGAAACCTGACGAATTTGGGAACAATTATTTGTATCGTGAGTCGTGTGTCGTTAACTGCATTTAAACAGTATATACCATATACCTTTTCATTTGCAAAGAATGACTATTTAGAATGGATTTTTTTTGTTATTTTCGGATTATACTATCTTAGTATTGCAAAGGCTCTAGTGCTGCAAATTGGTCGAGTAATCCCAAATAACGAAAATACTGATACCAGCTTACTATCTAAATGACAAAAGATATATTCATTTTTTATAATACTTAGCGCTTTCGCTTTTGTACTGCCTTTGATCGTTTTGGCGAAGCGTGATAATAAACCGCACATATTTACAGGTAACTGTTCCAGTGCTGAAATGGTGTGTGATGGTAGAACTTGTCTCCCACTTTCATCTCGATGCGATGGCACTTTCCACTGCAATGATGGGACAGATGAACACCGATGTTGTAAGTATGTCTTGCTAGAAGTTTCAGTAGCAAAATGAATAATAATACAGTATAACATAGTTTTATCTGAAATAAGTATGGTTCGATTTCTTCCCCCAAAGTGTCCAATTTGTGAAGGAGATAAATTCGATCTTGGCAACCAAAGAGAAGCCATAAAATAAAAACGCTTTTCGATTGATGAAGACACAATAATATATAGTCTACCCGTATTTTACTCGGAGATTTAAAAATTTGTAGAATATTACAATATTCAGTCAACTACATCATACATTGCTACAGCAAAATTACAACTGTTCATCAGTGGCATTTTGAAAGTAATTAGATCTATTATTATCAGTAATCATTCACACATGACCAACTATATGAGTTCTTTGATAACGAATGTCGGACCTGGCCCTTGTTTAAGAAATAATGTTTTCATAGGCGTGCTAAATCGTTATTTTACGCACCGATAATGTGGGAAAGTATATATTTTAGGGCAAGGGCGAGGCCCGCGCCCTAAAATTTATAAATTTCCCCACACTAACCGTGCTTAAAATAACGATTTAGCACGCCTCTGAAAACATTATTTCTATTCTATTACACTACTCAAATTGATTATCGACAAATATTACCATGAAAGATTGGTAAGATATGGTAAATGTTCACAACCTTTCTTCCCTTTGTTAAAATGTGCCTTCCGCCTCAGTTGGCAGCGTGCAAATATTAATGGACGAGTTTATTGTGGTCTCTCAGAAGGGGGATCAAATTTTTCTGCCACCGAAGTCTGTGTGAAACGTACATGCATACAAGCCTATCTGTGTGTCATTCTTAACCAATTTCACGATGGAACCAACAGTTAAACTTTAGACAGAAATTTACGTTTTTATCAATAATATAAAACAAATTTAATACCTTTAAATATCCATATTCCCCATTTTGTTTGCCTGTCGGTCCCTGGTTCATTTTGTTTGTTAGCCAGATCTCTTAATTTCTCATCGTCAGCGGAGGAGAATCTACCGTTGTTCAGCTGATCACACTCGTGTTGTGTCTCATTTAAAACAGCAAGAAAAGATTCATCATTTGAGTCTCATAAACTCTTCGATCTCCGCTTCTCTAGATAATTCATATCTGAAAGCACGTCTTGTTTCTCCTGTTGATCTGTTTCTTATTGTGTAATACGCGTATGCCCCAATTGGTTTGTAAATATCTGCGATTATACTTTTTTTGCCTTTAACATAAACTAAAGTTCCTACTTGCAGGATATTCATTCTATCTGTTTATTGGATTATATAGGCAGACGAGAATTTGTCCTGCCATTTATCACCCATCCCGAGTGAACACCCGTGCGTGTCAAGATCACAGGTGTAGATTTCATACGTCACATAGTTCTTAACCGTGCCAAAGCGTCTAATAATTGCACGGTTAGCAGTGTGTAATAGGTGTAAGTGTTATAGAGTTTCAGATTTTACATGCAAAGTGTTGCAAAATAGCGCTACATGCCTGCAGGAGTAAAAACGTTCGGTGTCCGCTTATTTTGGTCTAGTTTGACCTAACAAAACGCGAACGGAACTAAATGTAAACACGTTACAAAAGCGTTCCAAACGATTATAGGAATCCAAACGCTTTCAACGGAGAGGGAGAATTAAGGTAGAACGTCGCGTATATAGCGACGATCAAACAATTCTAAGTATTCTAACAAAAAACGAATCAACAGCACAGCAATCCAACAGTAATCAACATGCCACACCAAAGACACTTATACAACAAAGCGATTTCTTTCAAATTACGTAAAATACAGTGTTCTTTTACCCGACTAACGAGATCTTCCAAAGCAGCTATTTGATAAAAAGAATGTCTTAATTACAAGCGTCTAGTCCGTCATTCATAATCCAGCCGTCGTCCATTAGAGAATATCCGCGTCCATAATCCAAAGACCTATTCCATTTTCCACATAACAGTATTAGCACCAAATTCAAAAAGACAATCATAGTATAGATAAACATAGGCTTGTTTCCTGCAAGAGAGAAGCGGTCAACAGTTTTCAATGATGCCGGCAAGACATCATGATGTTCCAAAAATATCAAATCCGTATCACTGATCAGTATTCTTAATCCATAATATTCGTTATAGAGTCGTCATCTAAAAAAGATGTATCTCAGTCACGCTTTGATTGTGACTGTTCATATGAGTACCATGAGGATCTCGAAGTACATGGGTTCATACGGCCCCTAGCCCCGGGTTAAGCGGAATTAGACACAAGTTACGAAACGTAGCGCCATAGATCTTGCACGCTACGTTCGTATTTTGCTATCAGCATGCGATATGTATCGCCAAATTTGAGAAACTTTGAGTGTAGGCGCTTGGTGGAATAGCCCTGTTTTTAAAGTTTCTGCACCAATGTTTTGTGACGTTGATTGAAATCGTCACATTTAACACAGGATCTAGCAAATGCTACTAAGCGAGATATGTATACGCCATATGCAGGTCCCACTGGAATATTACTGTCCAGAAAGGGATAGTTTACGATGTCGAAATTGTAATCATCTCTTTTGTCATAAAGTCGACGAGAGAATGCCCGCTTCATTTTTATAGAGATATAGATCTAAATATGATGTGCCTGTAGGGCTATCTGTAGTTTCCTTCAAATCCAGTGAAGGTGGATATATATCCTTCACTGCGTCATTTATATAGCGATTATCCACAGCGAGAAGATCGTCTATATAGCGTTTGGTGAATGAGAAGGAACGGGCTTTGAATGGATCGGTTTTTGAAAGCGCCTGCATATAGTCATATTCATAAGAGAACAGATACAGGTCAGCCAACAGGGGTGCACAATTAGTACCCATTGGAATACCTATATGCTGCTGATATATTGTGTTGCCAAATTTCACATAGATATTTTTAATGAGAAATTCAAGCAACTCTATAAACAAAGAAACATCCCATGAATGATATCTCTTGTATGTAGTAGAGCTAAAGAATGCTTTATGGCTTCCGACATTAATATATCTACGATCAGTTTTCTTGAACACAGATACTATTAATGAAATTTAGACGGTCAATAAGGTCCTGATGAGGGATTGTAGTATAGAGAGTCGAGAAATCCCATGTGGATACATGTCTGTACGGTATGTGACCTTTAGCATCAAGTTCTTCCGTAAGACATTTTGAGTTTTCCAATATCCACATACATTCAACGCCAGAGTTCTTAGAAATAATGGCGCAATACCTTTCCCAACATGCTTTTACCTCCTGAAGGGCCCTCGTCAATAGGGTTGAAAGAAGCTTGGTGGTGCAGCTTCTAGAACCAGCTATGAATCTAGCTTTGTATAGTGATTTATGCATTTTGGGAGTCCAGTATAGTTTTGGTATGTCGTTATGATTGGTTGGAAGACAAATACCTCTTTCGCTGAGAAACTTTTTGTGAAGTTAAATAAATCTTCCAGAGTAAATGCAGTTTGGGAGTAAGTAGACGTATTTGATGAAGGTATGTCTACACTCAATTCTTTAACCAGCACCTGGTAATAGTAATATTTACATATGAATATTATATTATTCGGAGCTTTGTCTGCTGGGACTATGACGAATTTACTCTGGAGATTTGCTAGAACTTCTTGCGAATTGAGGTTTCTCAGTACTGGTTTTGCTTGGGGAAGAGTACTTCTGTCAATATGGCGGATCTTCTGTCAATATGGCGGATTGTTTCAACGACCTTGCTCTTGGTGAGGTCCAGCCAATCAGCGAGTACTGTAGGTTCAACTTTTTCTCGCTTAGACCAATCAATAACGTACTGTTCCAATGCAGACAGGACTATCTTCTGGTCGGCCTGCAGATTTATTCTTCTTGGCTCTCGATGTGGTGAGTGATAAGGATCTGAAATTACTCCTGATGAAAGGACCTAAATATAAAGGTCACCAGTCACAATATGTTTGCATGGTGTATAGATAAAGTTCGACGATTCACAATCACAACTATAGCCTCCTGACGTGTATAAGTTCCAGTCAAACTCGATCAGAATATGTTTCACTGTGCGATTTTCGTGGCATGCAATACACATTGGGGCTGGTACCTTTTTTAGTAAACGTTCGAAAGGTAATCGGGTGTGGCCGATTCTACATTGCTTGATCATGGCTTGATCGAAATGTTTCTGACTACTAAGATGAATATATCCTACAGCATCCCACAAAGACAAACAACTTTCTCACATAAGCACAGATAGAGGAGCTGAAATCGACGAGTTTGATCGTGTTGGAATTCCATATACCATCTACGTCTGCCCTAGCCTCTTCATCAGCTTCAATATTTCCTTTCCTGCCAACGCGGCTAGGTAACCACCAAAAATATAGATTACGATGTCATCAATATTTCGTTTATCAGAACCCGTTTCCCTTATCAAACGCTTTTGCTCTGACGAACGCGTTTCATGAACGCGTTTTACCTTTCGTTCAAATCGCGGCAACCAGGACAAGAATCTATCTTTCAGCCGCTTTCCACGTGCTTTCCTGTGCTATGAAATAAACATTTGCGGCATACAATTTAATATATGTAAATGCTTACCTTTGAGTTTGCTGATTTGCAGTGAAAACTTTGAAGTCATCTGTGGTCTACTCGCTAAGTATGGAGTGGAGTGTGGGTCGAGCATCCATTTCGACAAGACCGCATCATATATTACCCTTGCATATTATCACGAACGTTTCGCCCGAACCAATAGTTGCGCGTTTTTTCTTTTGCCTACGGTTGTTTCCTTGTTGTTTGAAAGAGCGGGGTTGGGGGTTGTACAGATATATTCCAGCGACAGAACAGTGTTCCAACGTATGAACGGTAATGTTTATTTATCAACAACATCAATAACACGCGTTTTGGACGCGTTCGCAAAGGGAAACGAAAGATTAGTGAACCTACGTATGATTAAACGCGTTTGGGAGGTATAAACACGTTCTTTGAGAAGAGAAGAGAACGCTATTTAAACGCTTTCCAAACGCTAATAGAACGATATTATACGTGAAAACACGGACACCTAACGCTTTTACCCATGTAGGTTTTCCTGCACCCGTTACGTGTTGAATATGATTCCACGTCAGATATCGACGACTTCCATATATTTGGTGGTGTTGTATTTTGCAGTGTTCCGAGCAGAAAATGGTCAGATCATGGTTGAGCTCCATGGGACAGTCTATCCTGTCTGTAAGAATCCCTCGCTCAACGTAACCGGGACGGTAGAAGAGACATTGGCAAGTCAGATTTGTCACCAGTTAGGACAAGGGTAGGTTTCGTTCGAGGTGGTCAGCTAACTTCCAATACTTACCCATTTCAGTGCTGAACAGTACAGTAGCCACCGTGGTTTAACTAAACTTTCCGCACGGACCATTGCATTTCTCTTCTTCAGGATGCCGAAATGTCCATTACACTAAATCTGTACCGGAAATGGTTTTAACGCAAAATAGCTTTTGAAGAGATTTCTACTATACCGTATATATTCCATAACGATATTTTTCTCGGTGTGTATTCAGATATCTTCACCGGATGTCAAGTAAACTGCATGCATACATAGAAGATATCAACTGTTTCTTGATGAATACCATAAACATTTCATCGAGCGGAGTGAGAACATTGGTATTTGCCAATTTTCTCAACCCACGGGATGAAACATTTATGGTATTCGTCATGAAACAGTTGGTTTTCTTCTTGTTATATACTTCTGTTGTACTACTTCATTCCGGATGTTGGAAAACGTTAAAATAATTCAAATTGTGTAGGGCTTTTCGAATGAAGGCACGCTGAAAAATTGATTCACGGACTACTTTGCTCTCAACGAATCGTTAGGGCTACAGCTGCAAGCGAATTGTTTTCAGTCGTGTATCATACAGTTTTAGTATCGATGGCAATCAGGAGAACTTATGAGAGAGAGAGAGATGGGGGGGGGGAGAGAATTAAGGTTTAACGACTTTCATGTCGACCTGTTTTATGCCGTTCTGTTTTGTATTCCTATCAAAATCATAATATACAAATTCTTTCCAAATATTTAGCTTGTTTTTCTTTGGCGCATAACCCGTGTGGAAGTTAGGTCAATTGCCTTATCACTGTGACCACGGTAACATGTATGTGTGCGCTGTAACGTGATTTGTCATATCATCACAGTGATGATATATTTGATATCGTCACTGCAGTGAAAATATCGCTTATATTCAGTTAATAATTTTCAGTATCTCATCACAAAGAGATAATAAATACACGTATTTATCTCTGCAAAAAGAGAATCTAGTAAATTCGTTTGCTAATTACGAATAATGTATTGACGCCTTTGATGATGAACCCAGATGCCACAAATCGTTTCAATCCATACGTGGGAACACTTTAAATTATTTCTTCGCTTTCATGTAGGGCCTTTGTACTTTGTCTCTCAGGAACATGTTCAACACTGGATACTTGAATAGACAGCAACATCCGATATGTATTCAACAGGTTATCGTAAAAAACTGAATTTTGACAGTATTCAAATTGCTGCCCCATGTGACGGCAGACAGTGAGCAATTTTTACATAGCATTATATACATTAGTTTTATATGTATTAAAAAACTACCTGTAATTCAGAGAATATTAATATGTTGTTCTAAAAGGGATCTGCTGGGTATATATGCGTCTGGGAAAGAAGCGAATGGTGCGGTCCTTCGCTCCCTTGACTGGTCTGATCCGCAAGCAAGAACACTTTCCAGAGGGTAAGTAATTTTAAGGTAAAACAGTTTTAATTAACATCCGCAAATCTAATGTGTACCACGAATGGACAGATAAGTGATGCTAATCCATTATGCAGTTCAAATACCGACCTCCCCCCCCCCAACCCGCCTTATCCACGGTATGTTATGAATTGCAGCTTCTATTTTACTGTTTCACTTGTCCTCATCTTGAGTGAAGGTCGTATGTCGCAGACAACAGCGGTATACCTTTCGTGGATTAAGTCTGCTTATAAACCATGGCTTTTCAGAACCTTTCACTAAATTTCGCCTTGAACTCCAAACGAACAATTATTAGAATGTCATCGGCACAATTTTGCCTTTTCTGACGCCATTGTACGCGGCCTTCTGACATGTGTTCAAATTTATCACGTTGGACACACCGGTTATCGTTAGATCACCGAAGTTAAGCAACGTTGAGCCCGCTCAATACTTCGATTTGTGACCGGATGGTCTACTGGCTGGGTTGATCAGTGTCCAGGATAATAGGAAATATGAGCACTCTCTTGTTCTGTCACATGTACGGAAAATAGGCCAGATTCGGGAGAGCCGGGAATACACAAATCTCAAAATCCAAAACAGATATTCGATCTCATTAGTGTCCTTTTACAAGAAATGTGAAACCTGATGACGCTCTATCTCACCTCTGCCCCGCGATGTATTGTGCGTCCATGACACTTGAACGAGAGACGTGGATTGTGATAATACAATTCAATTAACCTGAATTTAATTCAATCACACCCTCATGTAATACATCATCAGTCGATATGATTTTTTGAGTAGACATATCATGTGAGCTTTAAATTTGGTGAGTCAGGTTACACATATGACTTTACGACTTGCGGCTCCTGCACTGTGCGTTGAAAATCAAATTAATGTTTTGTTACATTTAGCGATGTTGGATTTCAGGATGTAATTTTCACTTGATATGTAGGTGAATGAATGGACAATTCATCACGTGAATGCAGGAGGTATATACCCTCATCAGGGTCTGTATTATAATATACAAGTTGGTGTTTTCCTGTAAACCATACATTTTCGCGAAGTCGGAAGCGTGCGGCTCTGTGTTAAAGCGTGGTGTACACAGTACGTAGCGTAGTCGAGGGATGCATTCCACGGTGAAGTAGAATAGCCATGCCAAAGACTCGGAAAAGCCCTGTTTGTGTTAAATTCATTTTCAGTTGTTGATTTTTTCTTGCCCAAACATTTTTGATATCGAGGATACCGTGTTACATTCATGAACATTTTTACGACTGCTTCAAAGGAGATCGAAAGAGCATAAGCTACGAGCGATCGAGATCATATCGTTTTTGGAAAATATTCCACAACTCGCAAATCCAATGCAAAGTCTAGACATTGTGAAGCATTTCCGAAATTCCCATTTGTATCCCGCGTGACAAAGAGAGAATGGCAACATCGGTGGTAGGTGACACTAATGGATCATGTGTGTGTCAAACGTGTCTCTATCTTCGTATTTCTTTTGTTTAAAAGCATTTTGACTAAGAAGGGGACCTCCGCATTTTGACTAAGAAGGGGACCGCCGCATTTTGACTAAGAAGGGGACCTCTTCATTTTGTTTCCGATTCGAAGCTGACCGCGACTTTGATTCGGAGCTGGCCATCAGATACAATGGCAATCAGAGATAACTGGACATAATTCCAGGTTCAATACAATCTTATCAACGCGTTTTGTTATTCAAAATGTTGTACTTATCTCTAATAATAGTTGTTTCCATTGTTTTTCCAGACGCTGTGACGTAGCTAATATTCGATGTAAAAGTGCTAGCGGTAATGTTCATTTTCATGCAAGTCTTCTATAACCAGATGCAGAACCCAGTTTTGTTATTTTCACCATCTGCTATAATAATCCGCTTATTGTAAATGGAAGATTGTTTGATGTTGACTCTCCATTGTCGGACAAGGTGCATCGTCCATGTTCATCTGACCTATTCCATCTTCGTTATGACTCCTACCCATAACCTACCCCCATTTTCTATCTAGCAACTTAACACCATATATGTTGATACAAGTCAGAACCCGCTTGTATATGATACCATTACTACCCTACGTAATATCCGTAGTTAAATCCATCTGCCAAGCTAAGCCTCACGTCACCCCATCACCTCTTACATTCTGAATGTTACACGGATACGTCATATCCACTGTCAGAGTAGATCAGTCGGTACAGACATAGATATGCTTGTACATAGTATAGGAGATTTCTATCATAAACGGATAATAATACATCAAAGGACACCCATTATCACGACGTACTGATCGTGTGTGTATCGTCGCGCCTATATCAATTTAGTTGTTGGAAGTCCGAGGCGCCAGTGCGCAGTTGCTGAAATTCTTGCTAAAATGTCGATATTTTCGGGTACCGATTATGATCATTTGGCTAAGAATGGAGTGGACGTACATGTGTAGGCCGGGATCCCGTACGAGACAAGGGGCCTAGAATTAGCTCCAGTTCGCACCTCCAGCTGACCAATTTCTGAACCTGCAGTCTTCAAAAGTAGGGTATGTGGGTTAGCTCAGGGGTGGCAGGCCAAAGATTCGTGCGGGGCATAAGCTAGCGACAGCGATTTTGCTTAGAGCGATGCTGATACTAATTTTCCAGAAATATTGTGGGGGCAGGGAACGTATAATCATTTGTTTATAATTGGAAGAAGCAAACCGATAGATGTTATACACCAAATTAAAACTCATGCATAAAATAGAGAATAAAAAATGCAAAACAAACAGAAAATTTTCGAAGTCACCGAGGTTTTATATTCAGAAACATGCGTAATTTATTTATTTATTTTATTTATTTTATTGTACTTTAGCATGATGATTACATTACATGCAAGGGTAGCCCAAACAGGTGGCGAACACCTATACTAGTTGGGCTCCCGATAACAAAAACAATATATACATGAAGCGCAAACCTAGTAAAATTGAAATAAACATAAAATAGCTAGAATTTGTATTTAAGATAGAAAGATAAAAATGAGAAACTATAACATACGGTACTGTGGCATGCAGATAAAAACATGTACACATGAGATACAAATAAAAATATAACAATTTAAAACAAGAGAACTAAAATACTAAGATAGCACAGGAAAGTGTAACATGGAAAAATGTCACAGGTGGGAATCAGTCGAGTCTACATGACGAGCATCGACAAAAGGAAGTCCAGGTACAAGTGTTGTTAACATTAAAATTGGATATTGTTTTCTGGGCATAACATTTCTTGACCCGGCGTCTAAAACAATCTACTTTCAAGGACACATTCTGGATGTCACTCAGTAAAAGGTTCCATAAAGTAATACTTCTCAAAATGACGACTTGAACGACTCAGTTTTACAAAGCACTATCCTAAGAGAATTCTGACGATTCGACCTCAAATTTTTCACATTATTGTTAAAATATACAGACCCGGGAATGTAAAGATTTTCCTCCTGAAGACATTTAAAGAAAAGAACAAGATCCGAAACTTCCCGTCTGAAGGATAGAGGCATCAACTTACACGCAGATAGTCTGGTGTGGTAGTCACTGTTATACTCGTTCGTGATATATTTTGTTGCTCTGCGTTGGACCCCTTCTAAAAGTGTGACTAGTTGCTTATTGTGTGGCGACCATACCGGAGAGCAGTAGTCCAGAACACTTCGGACCATAGAACAGTATAAAGAGCGCTTTACAAACTTGTCAACATTACTTCCACATGTACGCTTAATCAAGCCAAAAGCGACATCTACCCCTAAGTCGCATATGATGTTTTCATATTTAAGATCCGCATTATACATAGAGTAATTAAACACAACAGGGTTGTGTTTCCGTGTTACTTGCAGTAATTTACATAAACCAAGTTGAACAACATGTTCCAATCTTGGCTTCATTTGATAAGGTTATTGATATCTAGTTGCAGTGCATAACAATCTTCCATAGTTTTAATTTCCCGTAAACATTTACTATCATCAGCGAAAAGGGCAACAACAGTACCTTCGGAAACACAGTCAGGTAAATCCTTAATCTATAAGAACAGGACGGGTCCAAGAATTGATCCTTGAGGAACCCCTGATAATACGGGTAGCCATTCTGAAAATTGGCCTTCGGCCACGACACGTTGTTTTCTATTGTGAAGGTAGCTGCTCAACCAGTTATGAAGACTGCCATGAAAACCATACATACGTAATTTATACAATAGTTTGCCGAACAGAATCGAACGCCTTGGAAAAATCTAAATATAAAGCGTCGACTTGACCACCATCGTCTACAACTTTGCTCAACCAGTGTACAATTTCTATAAGTTGAGAGCATGTCGATTTCCCCTTAACAAATCCATGCTGGAGCCTATGAATGGACTTTTCTAAAATGGGGTAAATCTTGTTTAAAATACATCGCTCAAGAACTTTACAGGGTAGACATAATAAAGAGACGGGTCGATAATTTTCGACCCATTCCTTGACACCTTTTTTGAACACTGGCACGACATTCGCAAATTTCCAGCCGTCAGGCACAACGCCAGATTGCATGGACCTGTTAAATAACATACACAATGAGGGTGCTAACTCAAAAGCGCACTCACGCAGAATACGCGGTGAAATATTGTCCGGCCCACAAGCTTTGTTAACATCCAGTTGAGATAGCACGCTGTGTACATCGTGAACAGTGAATTGTAGATTTAGGGGGAAAAGAGGGGTTTGTTTCAGGTTTATTAATACAGAATACAAGTACTTATTGAAAAGAGTTGTCTTATCCTTTGCGCTTGTCGCC
>JAVTVY010048934.1:0-22947 GCA_036873755.1 Hanleya hanleyi | reverse complement strand
GCACTCGTAAGGTACTTTCATTATGCAAAGTGGGGAGCACGTGTTGTCGAAAATGAAGTGTCAGCACCACTTTTCCTCGTTCGAATGCCACCGGTCGTCCCGTGTCATCTCTTATATCCACCGTGATCGTGTTGATGTCAGTTTGTCGTACGGGCAAGTAGAGCATGTGGGTGAAACTGTGGGTGACTTGACCTCCATACGTTTTTTTAATGGGGACCACCCGTAACAGAGGTGTGTTGATATCGCCCACGATGTGGTTGTCCACCACGTCCGAGCAGACGTAGAGTCCGTACATACCCGACTTCATATCCATCGGCATCTCGCCATGGTGTTGGGTGGGACCAGCGAACGTCTGTAGATCGAAACCCAGCATTTGCTGTAGTGTAGGGCTGAGTTTCACATTCACGGTATCGGTGACGGTAAGCTGTGCCTTGTCGTTGTGTACGTTGACATCGAAGAACACGTTTCTCTTGAAGCGCAAGGCTATCAGGCGTGTTGAACTATCCGTCACCCCCCGTAGCGCCTTATAATGCATCAGTCTTGACAGCCCACCCATGAACTCTTTGGGGGTATCGTATTGGCCTTCGGGCAGGGTGAGTCGGGTGTTTTTGCCTTCGTAGGTCACCTCGTACCACACTTTATTGGCTCGCACGTTGTACCACGAGTAAGGGTATTGGATATCCACGAGGGCACATTCCCAGCGTCCAGATAAATGTAACGGTTGTAGTAACTGGGTGACGTACTTGGCCACGGTGTTGTCAGGAAACACATCCAGCGAACTGTTACTGGGTAGGGTCAGGTAAAACATGGCGACTGAGCTGTCCTGCTGCTGCTGTTGGTTTTAATAGGTCTTCCAGGCCTTGGGCGGCTGTGTGCGGCGTCGTGTTCGTCGCGGTGACTTGCTACGTGTCACGGCTCTGGAGATGTGGGGTGTCTTGATCAAGGGTGTTTTTTTATAGGCGCGAAAAGAAGGTGCCCGTTGTGGTGGAGTTTTGGGGGGTGACTCCGGTTCCCAGTCGGATTCCCAAGAAGGTTGTGGTGAGAGTCGTGGTGCACGACTCGGCGATTGCTGGGTTTGCTGCATAAGGCCCAGCGGTGGGGGTTCCCCACCAATTCCTGTGGTACATGCATGTCTTTCAAGCCTTGAGCGAAGACCTCCCATCCTCGAGGATCTGTGTGCGATCTGCGTTGACGCATCAGGTCATTCACTAAATCCGTCATGTGGGTGCCGGGGACCACCTGATTCTGTACCAGGAGTTGGCCTTTATCATTCCAAGTCATGTTAGGATTCTGTTTCATCCGTTGTAATACCAGGCCAGCTTGTTTCTTGAACGATGCAGGTACACTCTTCAGCACTTCGTCTTCCACCCACTGTGGGGCTGTGGGGGCTACCTGACCCGGCTGTTGGAGCGGTGCTGAGGTCAGCGGTCTGTCACGTGGTGGTGGTGGTGGTGGTGCTGCTGTTGCTGGGGTAGACAGGGTTTTGTATTGGTCCATGAACGTCATGTACCGTTGAAGCGTCTCATTGTACCGTTGTACTTTCTCACCGTCGCTTAACCCCGGTCTCTGTAAGATCTGTTGCATCTCTCCATCGAGGCTGTTTATGGTCTTCACCGTAGGTGGGACAGGGTAGGGTGATTGGAGGTTTTGCAGGAACCGTGGTTCGACGAGGACCATTTTTTTCGTGTGGTTCATTGTCGGCCGAAGAGTCCACCCAGTACTGGACCCAACACGGAAGCGGCCATCGGTGCTAAGATGGCCCCGAGAAAGCCGCCTTTCTGTAACACCTTTTTCTTTTGTGTTTGAGGGACCCGCTTGTGGACTAGGGTTCGGAGACCTGTCTTATGCTTGGCCAACTTGGTCATCTGAGCCGGAGTGAGTGGTACGTTGCCTTTTAACAGGTTGTACCCGATCTCGCACAGACAGCTTACAAGGTCAGGGTCCGCACCGCGTACAATGGTTCGGACTAACTCGGGTGGGGCCGTCTTCAATACACGGAGCGTGGGAGCGTGCTTCCGTACTCGCGCAGACATCCTGTACAACTAATGCTAGAACCCACAACTCTGCCCTTTTTATCCACCTCACAGACAAAGTCAACCCTGCTGTGGTATTCATTCTTTTTATTATTCCCCATCATCAAACACACAAACCCCAGCTGGAGGCGCCACTGTGGATGTGTTTACATTATTTTTGCATGTACACGTGGTGGGTCTCTCCGGGAAAGATGCCGGTCCGTAGTCGAAGGTGGTCGAGGGTGGCTTGCTTGAGGTCGAAGAGCATATACCCGTGCTGAGGGGTTGTGGCATCTTTAAAGGCTTCCAACGCAAACGGTGTGCGGCCGGGATACATCTGTCTCGCCAGGTGCAGCAGTTGAGTGGTATCTCTCGGGTTTTTGAAGACCACCAGGTAGTGGGCATTTAAGCTGATATTCCGATGTTCTTTGTTTTTACTGAACAGATTCTGCACAATGTAGATGATGCTGAGCCGTCGATGATGGCTGCCTTTGGTAAAGAGTTGGGTGACCCGTGCATCCGTCTCCGCCATGAGATCATCCAGAACCACCAAGGTGTCGGGTTCCAAATCGGCCAGGTTGGGTAGGCCTTCCACGAACGTGATGTGGGCATTGCTGCATACGCTTCCTGCCATTCTCCGTAACACCACACGACTCTGGCAATTGGTGGAGTGATCATGCTGTCGGCGTGTTGAAGGAGCTTCCTGACGAAGTGCGTTTTGCCGGAGCTCGTCGGTCCTGCGATGACGCAGGTGAAGGGATGTTGCCACCGAGGGTCCATGGTTTGAGGTCTATCCGTTGTCGTGGTAACCCGCTCTTGTAAATTTCGTACGAGTGAACTGGAGGGGTGGTGGGTACAACGTCGGTCGTCGTTGTCTGTTCACGTTCAGGGATGGTGCTGGGGGTGAGTACAACGTGGGTGGTCGGTTCACTGTGAGGGATGAAATCCGGTAGGTGTTCAGACGTAGTGGGCGTACTTGGTGTAGGTGTAGAGCTCGACGTGGCTTGTACGCGGGGTGTGGTGGTGGTGACTGGGCTCGATACGACTGGTGCTCTCTGTAGACCCGTTTCACTGATGGGTGGTGTTCTCAGTTGGTTAAGTAACGTACTGACATAGGTTACGTCGTAAAACACACCTCCGTACAACACACTCAGCAGGGTTAGCAATAGCACCCCAAAGACCACTTGCGCTTTGCGCGTTTTGCGAGATGCTGTCTTCAGAGGCAGCTGCTGTTGGTCCATAGCACTGTGGTCGGATGTGGAATGAAGGAAGACGGCAGTGGTGTCTGGTTTTATAGTCGTTTCACCTGGTTGGCCGCGACCCAGGAATTGAAGGAACTGGGCCAGCCTTGCCATTTTACGAAATGAAACAGTTTGCCACGTCGACGTTCCGTTTTCAAAATCTGCTCCACCGTGTAGTAGTCTTGCCGTGTTTTTACAACAGGCTGTAATTCCGTGTCGTAAAACGTCCCCAGCAACGTTTCCCCTTGGAGATCTTCCAGTTCATAGACTCGCCGCTGTCGGGGTAGGTGCCGTTTAATCAGGAAGTGCTCATCGCTCCAGTTGGGCAAGTAACTTTTCTCGAACTTCCCCTTGACTTTACTGATCCGTACAGGGTCCCCGACCTTGTACACCGCCTTCGTCGTTCGCTGCGATGGCCTGGGGTACAAGACACGCCGGACTTGGGCTTCATTGCGTTGGGTCACGGTAATGGGGACTCTCTCTATACTTCGATGATAGGCTCGATTGTAACCCCTCACCAGTTTCGGGAGAACATCGATGTACCGCCTTGTATTCTTATAGGTGAAATATTTATACATGCGGCCTTTGAATGTCCTGTTGAACCTCTCCACCACGGAAGCCTTTGTCTCGTTGTACGTATGGAAGAAAAACACCTGTTTCTTGAGAAAGGCTTGGAACGGTCTGTTGAGGAATTCCGTGCCTTCGGCGGTTTGCAAATACAAAGGTTTGCGCCCGGTCTTGAAGATGTCTTTGAACGCCGCTATGAGATTTGCTCCCGTTTTCGTCCGGATGGGTACCACCCACGCATACTTGGATAGGATATCGATGCACGTCAAGATATACCGATTCTCATCGTTGTGTTTGTCAAAGGCGCTGATATCCACCAAATCCGCTTGCCACTGGGCATCTATTCCTCCCACGATGACCCGGTTCCGTAGAAAATGGCGACGGACAGATCGATGTAAGGTATAGGTGTCTTGTCTTCTTAACTAATCTCGGACTTGGGCACGTTGTACCCCCTGGGGTTTGGCCGCTCGATAGAGAGCCGACAATGCACTATAGGCTGCCGGACTGTCGGGACTGTAGTATAAGTTATCCAACACCTTCTCCCAGCGCTTCATGGTGACAAAATGATGATGGACCCTGGCTCTATCGTTTATTTATAACGGGTATATCTTGGGGCGGAGTTTCTTTCTGATTTTCTTCGTGGATTTCCACAGTGGCCATGGTAAATGACCAGTCCAACTCGTCTGATGACCGCTTGATAAGCACTTCATCCACATCCACCACGGCATCTTCCAATGCAGACCATAGATCAGGGTGAAGGGTAAAATGCACTGTACCTCCATCTAGCCGAGCCAATTGAGCAAAGAAAGGGCCGCGTCGGATGTACACATCGTGACACAAGTGGATGAGGTCGCCGTCCAGTTCACCAGACAACACCCGTTTGAATTTGGTCCAGCCCTCCCGGGACAGACGAATGTGAGCCGGGCACGGTTGTGTAGGGTCCGTGTCTCCCACCACCTCCTCCATGATATCGACCTTATCCGCATACACGTGCAGGAAAACCTCGGGGGTCAAGCTGAAATACGCCAGTACTATATGCTCCGTCATGGTCAGTACGTGAATGGTACCAGATTTCACTGTCTCTCGTATTTATAGGGAGAACCCCGTGAGATCAAAGGATCAGGTGGTCATGTCATTGGGCTGACTGAGTCTAGCGGGGTAATCAATGGCATCGTCGTCGGGTTCATGTAGTTGTTCATGGGGTTCAGCCGCCGCGTCTTCGATAGCACGAGCCCACGCCAATTCGTCGGGTGATCGGTCGTCCCGTGTAAACAACTGGTCCACAATAGGTACTATTTTCTCCAAGGCTGACCACACAGAGGGGCTTAGGAGGATACTTCGCGTAGGCTCTTTGTAGCGGCCCAGGTGTATGTGGACGCGCGGTTCGGAATATACGTAGATGGCATTGTCGAGGTGGATGAGCTCTCCGTCCAACTCACCGCTCAACACCCGTTTAAATTTAGTCCAGCCATCACGCTGTAGCGTCACCGTATTCGATAGAGTGTCAGCGGGCGCCCAGCAAATAGCTTCATCGTCTTTCACCAGGGTGACTTTATCTTGATAGACGTATAACCCCACACTGGGTGTAAGAGGCAGGATGGCTCGTAGTGACATGCTTGCTCTAAATGTCGAACGGTGAATGACACACACTCTGTCTCATCCCTCGTATTTATAGTGTCAATACCACAGCGCCAGGGTGAATAGGGCACAGACTAGTATGAGGCCAACCAGCCGGCGCTGGTTCCGGCGTGAGCGCTCCTGGTCCATAGCGCGAGCATCAAGGATGGCTGTCATAGTCCAGTAGTGGTGAGTGATGGCACGCCTCTCCATCGAGTGCACTCTGTGGAGGACCGCTTCTGTGAACTCGTTCAGGATCTGGCGTCGTCCCTCGTTGTCGTCGCCATCTGCAAACATGGACCGGACCACTGCTCGGTAACCCGTGAATGAATTCACCACGCTGGCATACTGTAAAATGCGAGTCGCATGGGGCTGGATCTCCGCCATGGCTCTGTAGAAATGAAGGTGTGGGATCCAGAGGGACATGTTTTATAGACCAGATGTAGCTCTACGGGTGTAGTCCGTGATACGTACTATTCTGATGGGTTAGTCCAAAAAAAGGGAGCAAGAACAACAACAACAACAACACAGATTACCGATCAATCCTTTTATTATGCGTGAACAACATAGAAATGCATGTACTGACCTGTCTGTGGGAGGTTTCCCACAATGGCGTTCACCTTCGCGTCTTTTCGTGTACGTCCGTATCTTTTCGTTAAAGTCCGTGTATCTTCGGTAAAGTCCGTGTCTTTTCGTAGACATGACCGCGGATGAATACATTCTTGCACTCACTCACACCAGCCGCCATCTTAAACCCATCCACCACCCACCACATGTGCCGCCATCTTGGTCCCAGCACCCACCATCCACACACACAGGCCGCCATCTTGGTCCCACCATCCACACACACGCCGCCATCTTGGTCCCACCATCCACACTTGCACTCACTGACACCGGCCGCCATCTTGGTCCCACCATCCACACGCCGCCATCTTGGTCCCACCATCCACACTTGCACTCACTGACACCGGCCGCCATCTTGGTCCCACCATCCACACACACTGTCCCACCATCCACATCTTGGTCCCACCATCCACACTTGGTCCCACCATCCACACTTGCACTCACTCACACCGGACGCCATCTTGGTCCCACCATCCACATACTGACCCACCATCCACACACACTGTCCCACCATCCACATCTTGGACCCACCATCCACACACACACTGTCCCACCATCCATATCTTGGTCCCACCATCCACACTTCCACTCACTCACACCGGACGCCATCTTGGTCCCACCATCCACATACTGACCCACCATCCACACACACTGTCCCACCATCCACATCTTGGTCCCACCATCCACACACACTGTCCCACCATCCACATCTTGGTCCCACCATCCACACTTGCACTCAATGACACATCCACACGCCGCCATCTTGGACCCACCATCCACACACACGCATGCGCACACAACCAATTCTGACGTCACCCAAGGTTCTGCGCATGCGCACTAACGCGCTATCCACTCAATTTGCCGTTTGTATACTACTCAGGCACCTAATCGCCATCACTGTATTCTAACCCACTCGTCCAGCGGGCCTCCCACAAAATAGGAGGTAGCAGACCGGTAGTCTTGAAAGCGAACATACAGTACCCCTTTGATGATCGTAATGACACAGCTCCCAAAGCTGAATATATATATTTGTTATCATTTAGAAAGTGATCGTTTAACAGCATTTTCGTTATTTTGGGATAACACAATCTTAGAATAGCACAAATTCTAGTGCTGAAAATTTGGTCGAGTCCCGTGCGGGATTCGAACCAGCGACCCCAGAGTCAGGCACCTAATCGCCAGCACTATATGTCGGCGATCTAAACCACTCGGCCAACGGGCCTCCCACAAAAATAGGAGGTAGCAGACCGGTAGTCTTGAAAGCGAACATACAGTACCCCTCGGATGATCGTAATGGCACAGCTCCCAAAGCTGAATAGATATATATTTTTATCATTTAGAAAGTGATCGTATAACAGTATTTTCGTTATTTTGGCATAACACTATCTTAGAATAGCACAAATTCTAGTGCTGAAAATTTGGTCGAGTCCCGTGCGGGATTCGAACCAGTGACCCCAGAGTCAGGCACCTGATCGCCAGCACTGTATGTCGGCGATCTAAACCACTCGGCCAACGGGCCCCCCAACACAATTTTACTATAGGCTGTGGTACCTTGGTTTTTCTGTCTCGCGCTGTAGAACACAATGGGAGGAATCTCGAGACCATGGGGTGAACTTTACTGAAAAGTTCATGCAGGTCTTGGGTTGACATGTTAGATCTATTCCGGCTCAATGGACAATGATCTGTTCAATGTGACTTCCAACGGAGGACTCATTCATGGAGATTTGCGGCATGGGGTGTGGCACCTTGTTTTCTGTCTCGAGCTGTAGATCACGTGACGATTAGAGAGGTCTCCGAGGTCATAGATCAAAGTTACCGTGTGCATGCGTAGTGAATAGGCAGGCATGATGTGAACGTTTTGGAGTCGTTGTGGACCAGTATTGATCCGATTTGGTCGTGTGAGGTGTCAAAGTGAAGCATTCGTGGGGACCATCCGACTGGATGGGTGTGGAGTGAAAGTAAGGCTATGGCACGCATGTGCAGGGAAGGAATTGTGGGAAAAGGGCACTGGAATGGACGCTTTGGCGTCGAGTTGGGCCAATAGCGGTCTGAATGAGTCGAGGAATCCATGTGAATTAAGCTCTCCTCAAGACCGATCAAGTCATGGGTGGGTGGATGCATATACACTGTAACCTTCAAAAAAGTGCAATCTACCATTACAAATTTTCAAATACATATATCAAAACAGAATATAGGTAACATACACAATATACTAGCGTTCTCAAAGATGCACCAACTCAAGATTGCATCTAGACAAAACTGCTGATACAGAACGAGGATACCTGGTTCTTCATTTCAACCTAATCGTGTTCAAAAAGGCAATAAAAACAATGTGCATATGTAACATGACGTGATGAACATATTCTATGATCAAAGATCGGTACATCGCGGAGTCACCAAACACATCCCTGAAACCCAATTTTACGGATAAAAACTCAGCACATTATCTACGTGGCCAAAACTAACTCTTTCTCTACCCAAAACTCGGTCGGTTGCTGTTTATGACGGACTACGTCACCGATGGAGAATAACACTTTGGCACATTGGAGAATATCGAAACCTGGTTACAGAACGATGGAGAATAGCACTTGAGCACATTAGAGAAAATCCAGAGGATATTTGAGATTGGTACAAATCATTGTGATTGTAGATTTGTGACTATGGTAAGCATGGCGGAGGAGGACGCAGCACCGGGTCTCGTGTCTTATGACGCAGAACTTACTTTTTACCCTTAAATTACTTTCCCATCATACATCAGGGCGCATACAGGTACATAAAAGCACGTATGAATAGACTAATACATGGAGACACATAGGTAAAGACAGATACACATAGACAGTCATTTATAGTCACAATTTAACTGTTAATCATGAATTTGGATCTGTACAGTAAATCAAGATTATATACAATACGAGTAAACAGATAGGATATACTTTTTGGCATAGGCTCAGTCATTCAATAATTCTAGAATAAATTACCGTCTCTGTTTGAAAGTTTTTGCCTTGATTGGCGGCAAACAACTTTTGATTTCCACTTTTCGTTTATTTCCTGTTTCAAAGTTGTAGTTGATAGTGATCCACCTTGAACTTCGTACTTGTATATTTAGAATCATACTGGAATAATGATGAAGTTTACAAGCCTGGAGAAGACTGTATCGGATACCACGCCAAGTTTTTATATTTTTCCATACTTCCTTTACAATTGTGAATTCTCAAAATAAGTGCAAATGTGTTTCAGTTTCACTATAGCAAATGCTACAATTGTGCTTTTGTAAAATTTTCATCTGGCATAGCATTTTATTCTGTGGATTATTCTGTACTGAAACCGTCGTCGGTTTGCAATCGCTAAATGTCCTGAATGGAAGCACATGTATGCATTTTCAGTCCAGCTGGTTATGGACTATCATATTCCACTTCTCTTGGCTGTTTAGGGACAGATTTAAGTTTGGTTAAATGCATGTATATATCTTTGTATCCATTCTTGTATTGTAACATTGGCTCCAATTGTAATGCAAGTAGGGCAACCTACTTGTAACAGAGCAGATCTAATGCTGCCATTTTATAGTGCTGTCCCACGGAAATATCATACCGTAGGCAGACATTACACCCCACTCAGTCACATTATACTGACACCGAGCGAACCAGTCCTTGTTCTATCCTCTTAATGCTGAGCGTAAGCGAGGAAGCAACAAGTTCCATTTTTCAAGTCTTAGGTATGGGTGAGTGCGTGAGTAGGATTTAACGCCGTTTTCAACATTGTTTCAGTCATATCACGACGGGTCTTAGGTATGACCCGGCCTGGGATCGAACCCAGAACCTACCGCTTATGAAGCCGACGCTCTAACCATTAGACCACCGCAGTGCGGTCTTTCATGCAAATCAAGGTGGCTTCTCTTTACAGAGCTATATAAGCACTAAGAACATTTGTATGGCTTTTCACCACTATGAATTATGTTATGCTTCTGAAGGTTACCTCTCTGTGCAGAGCTATATGAGCACATAGAGCATTTGTATGGCTTTTCACCAGTATGAATTCTGTTATGCTTCTCAAGGTTACCTCGATGTGTACAGTTATATGAGCACAGAGAACAGTTGTAAGGTTTTTCTCCAGTATGGATTCTTTTATGCACATCAAGGTAACCTCTCTGTACACAGCTATATGAGCACATAGAGCATTTGTATGGCTTTTCACCAGTATGAATTATGTTATGCTTCTTAAGGTTACCTCGATGCGTACAGCTATATGAGCACAGAGAACATTTGTAGGGTTTTTCACCAGTATGGATTCTTTTATGCACATCAAGGTCACATCTCTGTGCAGAGCTATATGAGCACATAGAGCATATGTATGGCTTTTCACCAGTATGAATTCTGTTATGCTTCTGAAGATTACCTCGATCTGTACAGCTATATGAGCACAGAGAACATTTGTAAGGTTTTTCACCAGTATGGATTCTTTTATGCACATCAAGGTAACCTCTCCGTGCACATCTATATGAGCACATAGAGCATTTGTATGGCTTTTCACCAGTATGGATTCTTTTATGCACATCAAGGTGACCACTCCGTTCAGAGCTATATGAGCACATAGAACATTTGTATGGCTTTTCACCAGTATGAATTCTGTTATGCTTATCAAGGTTATCTTTATGTGTACAGCTATATGAGCACACAGAACATTTGTAAGGTGTTTCACCAGTGTGAAAAAGGGTTGACGACTTGAGAGAGTGTTCTTCAGATTTGGCAATGTCTCCTCTCTTTGTTTCAAAGTGATCAGTCTGTGGTTCTAGATTACCAGTCTCCAGCCGTTCGTTGTTTACTACAGTATTGCTCCTTAATTTGGGATCAACCTTGTACAAGGTCATTGGGTATGGTCTGTCTGTTACCATGGCCAGTACATTAACAGCTCCATTACCTTTCATCTCCTCTGTGTGGGAACAGCTCCCAGAACTCTCCTAGAACAACAACCACAGCAATAGTTAATTAATGTATTGTAACCCCCTTAATTAAATTGACTGCTACAAAGCATAAATTGAGAGCAGATATCAATCTCACACCAATACTGTGTTGATTAGATCGGTGAATTGTTGGAGATGAAGCAAACAGCCACATGAGGACTCCCATGAGTAAAAAAGGTTTTCTTGAGTTACTTGATGGCTTACAGGCACATGACGGATTCATCGATAACCTTGTCCACTAACTCCCGTTTCCGTCAATCAATGACGGTACAAAAAAGAACATTAGCAACACGTTTAGATTAAAAAATATCGTAAGGAGACAATGTGCCCTCTACCTTACTACATGTATCTACATGTCAATGAAATGTACGAGAGAAATATAAACAAGTGATCCTATGAACTCTTTGTGCAGTTTCTAATTTAGCAGGACAAGACATAAATGAGATCTGCAACGTTTGTGTTGCTTACGTCATTTTTCCGTCAAAATCTATTTTGTATATGTTCAAGAAATTTCTTTTAAGACGAGCACTTGCATATGCTCAGTGGAATTAGGCCAATCGTATTGATGTATCTGTATCATTGTCAGTGTATGACATCACCCAGGCTGTAATACTGGGTCATTTCAAAATTTTGCTGTCATTCCCGTCACGGGAGTTAGACGAAAACTAGATTTAACTGTTATCCTAAGGGATAACTGAGATACCCCTCGTCTGCCGTTCTGAGTAATACATCAATACAGTATAAAAACAATAATATACTGGTCATTTCAAGTCTGGGTAATTTTGACAAAAATTAATATTTCATGTCACAAATAGGAGATGCAAATCTTCAAACATGTCTACAAAGTTTCAGAACCTTCTGATAAAAATAGTAGGAGTAGTTGATTACACTAGAAACTTATCTGTACATGGGAATAGATCCTGAAAATGGCAAATGGCAAAGTCCTATAAAGTTCAAAACGTCATAAATATGTAAATAGGACATGCACATCTTCAAACCATAGACCACACATATGTAAAGTTTCATTAAAATAGAAGCAAAATCCTAGGAGGAGTAGTCTGGACAATATTGTGTATACAGACGGACGGACAGACGGACAAGCCGATTCCAGTATACCCCTCCCCCATAACTTCGTTGCGGGGGGTATAATGACAATTAGCAACTTTCTTCAAACAAACACAATATTCATGTATTGGTATTTAGTACACTGGCTATGGTACATATATCTTAATAATATCAGGATAGTGCCACTTTAAATCCTTTATTGAATAATGTAATTGACATTGATATGTGGTGAATATTTAAAAAAAAGTATGACGGAAATATGACATTAGCTCAAATGACATTAGCAACATTTACATTTCTGCCTCTCAAAAAATGTACCTGATGAAACTGTATATTCATATGCATACATTACACAGTTTTGGTGAGTTTAGCATACAAGTACATGTCACAGAATTGTTTTTTAATATCTTTAATGTTGCGAATGTCATTCTTCGGTTGGACGGAAAATTTTACAGTGGACAAGGTTATCGTGGAATACGCAAATATAAGTCTCCACCGCCATTTTAATGATGCGCTTAATTGTTTAGGATATTTTTTCAATAAATGTTCTCAACGCAAAATAGTTAAATTATAACCCGTGTACGACCCAAAGGTACACTAACTCAAACTTACTTGTTTACATGTTTTAGGTTTGATTACAGCATCAATTCTTGGATATTCAAACTCAACAAACAAGTCCGCTGGTTCTTCCTTTGTCGCGACTGTTGTTGAATTCAGTGCTCCTATGGAAGCAGTGTTCTGGACTCGCGGTCCTTTTTTCACGGACAAATGTCGGCGGTAACAATCACCCTGTACCACGAAAGTGGTGTCCTCGCCAAAGGGCTCCATTTTCATTGGTATATCATCCATATTTACTCTGTTGCAGTTCAATCCTAAATGAAATATATGATATGAAACACAAATCAACAAAGCCTCTTTCTCAGTTGCATCCTGTCAGTTTGCTTGATTTCATTGATTTATTTGTACTTGTGCATTTTTTGAAGATGATGCCTCGAGAGCATAATCAAAGTCATATCGAATGTACCAGTGGCGTTGAAAATGGTGGACCATTCAAAGTCAGACAAAATATCTGACAGCTTTCACCGACAAAAGGTGAATACAGCATCACCAATGAATGGTGACCAGTTAGAACCAAAACCATATTCCACCATCACTACTGCTCGTTTATTTTGGGCGCCGTACAACGGTAGAAAATAAGGCCTACTCACGCTCATTTACTCGTTGCTAAATGAGGCCTGTGGACCTTGGTTGTATTTAATATTTTATCAAAATTGGCGTTGGAGAGATCTATATATCCCTGTAACAAGACGAAAAGTAATTAGGGCTGTTGGCAGTTTGGAGACACACAAGCACAATTGGCCCTTTTGCTGGGTGTTGGGACCGCAGAGTCAAGTCAGTTTCAATTACGAATTCGGGTCTGGCGTGACATCACGATCTTCAGTTTGACTTCATGGACTCATTTCCACTGCAAGTACATGTAAACTCCGTGGAATTGATTTCCAGTCAAGGATGAAGCTGAATTGCAAAGATAATGGATCATGTTGCTTATTTTTTATCAGGTAAATATTCAATGTCAATGCAAGTGTTGATGTATGCACGTACCGCGAATAGTATTAGAGACGAATATTGAGAAATGTACGAAACCGTATGCCTACTGCAGAAAACACAGGCTCCAAAATCTGCTCTCGTCAAAACAAGTCATTGCGTCGCGCGTTAAATGCTACAAAGTCTACAAAATCATGACCGGGTACATGGCCGTGACACGGACTGGATTGAGGATTGGTTCATTATGAATGGGCATATTGGCACTGAAACTGGCCGTCAGTGGGTGAAGTCGATTGGTCTTTCGGGCAAGGGCCACATCTACGGGAATTTCTCTACATGGATAGTGCAAAGACATGCATGGCGAATTCTGGAATCTTAACAGCTGAATGCTATAGCGCTATACTATGGGCATGTCTTCGACTTATATTAACATAACACTTAGAATAACATTTTATAACACTTACACCTATTACACGATTTAGCACGGTTAAGAACTTTGTGACGTACGAAATCTACACCCGCGATCTTGACACGCACAGGTGTTCACTCGGGAGAATCCATTTCACAGGGCGGGTGATAAATTGCAGGACAAAGTCTCGTCTGCCTGTACAATCGAATAAACAAATAGAATGGATACCCTGCAAATAGGAATTTTCGTTTATTTTAAAGGTATAAAATGTATAATCGCAGATATTTACATACCAATTGGGACATACGAGTGTACACAATAGGATCAACAGATCAACAGAACAGATCAACACGAGAAACAAGACGTGCTTTCAGATATGAATTATCAAAAGAGGTGGACAAGTTCACGAGACGCTGATGATGAACCTCTTTTTGCTGCTTTAAATAAAAGACAACACGAGTGTGATCAGCTGAATAAAGGTAGACTTTTCTCCGTTGACGATGAGAAATTGAGAGATTAGTCTAACAAACGAAATGAGCCAGATACCGACAGGCAAACGAAATAGGAAATATTTAAAGGTATCAAAATCGTTTTATATTATAATCAAGTCTTATAAATAAATATATCTAAAGATTATTCGTTACACCAACCATTGCTTGGGATCAACAACTGTCACGGTTCTGCTTGAGGCGGGTGTGTCTATCATTGATGTGATGTCGGTTACAGGCCACAGAAATTACAAGCGACATCAAATGTCTGTACTAATTTCACATCTCTTTTTTTCTAAAATGCCAATGTTTCCAATAGAACCGTGAATATAAATTTCCCGGTTAAATAAATAGTGGCAACAATGTTCATTGTTTGAGAAAAACCTGTAGCTTAATATTTATTAAAGACGAAAATTTCTGACCCAAGTTTAGCTGTTGGTTCCATCGTGATTGATTAAGAATACCACACAAATAGGCTTGTATGAATGCATGTTTCACCCCGCCCCCTTCTGAGAGAAAACATAAACTCGTCCAATGAGACGGACGGCACATTTCAACAAAGGGAAGAAAGGTTGTGAGCATTTACCAATTTGTTTCAATCTTTCATTGTAATTTTTGTTGATAATCAAATTGAGCAGTGCAATAAAGTAGAAATCATGTTTTCAAAGGCGTGCTAAATCATTAATTTACGCACGGTTAGTGTGGGAAAGTTGATCTTTTAGAGCAAGGGCGATATAAAGTTTACGGGGGCGAAGTTCCTTGCCCTGAAATATCAACTTTCCCACATTAACCATGCGTAAATTAGCGATTTAACACGCCTATGAGGACATTATTTCTTAATTTGAGCACATTATAAAATATCGAAACCTGATTACAGAACGATTGAGAATAACACTTGAGCGCATACAGGGACTTCGCTAGTGGCGCGGGGGGGTGTTTCCAGGTGCGAACGAACCCCTCTTGGACGGGCCAAAAATAAAACAGAAGAAAAAGCAAAAGAAAGAAAAAAAAACAAGAAAACAAAAACGAAAAAACGAAACAAAAACAAAAAAAAAACAAAAAACAAAAGGGAAAAACGAAGAAATGAAAAATGGAACAATTCCGTCTCCGGGAATGTACATGTATAACCATGGTCCGTTTCAGTAGTAAGGTGTCAGTTCGTTCCACAATGGGTTCACCACGACTTTCCGCTTTGGCGCTCATGAACATACACTGTGGTCATAAAGTGAATTATGCAGAGCTGTAGCTCTCTGTTTATGAGACTCCACCCTCGACGTACACAGCAGGCGAATTTACTAATCAATTAATCGTTAGCACTAACTCGTGTGTGTTTTCCTTCTGCTCCATGCGTCTGGATTTGATAATGAAACATCGGCAGCCTCGCTCTACCGTTAACGATGTGCAAAACGGGTAATAAACTGAAAGTTGTATTTGTAAGCTTTGCTTAAGGCTATACTACATTCGTGATATTTCATTTCCTGAATATACATCAGTTTCATTTTCTTTCTAGTCAGTATTTTACCATGGCCACGATTTAATTTCCAAAATGATGAGTGATATAAATTTCATTTTTCTAGTCAGTATTTCACCATGAAGAGTTTGATATTCTATACACAGTATTATTGTGATATTTTCAGTCAAAGTGTAATGCTTACAGTCATGAAATGGCATATGGATCGGAAAGTGATATGATGATGTTTAGTTTTGATTTTAACATGGTTAGCCTACGAGGTATATCGGTCCAAAGCATTATTATTGCGTTTTCAAGATAGCAAGGAAAATAAAATACAATGCTGATATTTGACAAATGTTGTGTTAATTTAATTGTTGGAAATCGTTCAGAATGCATCTCAGGCCATTTAAGGTCCGAGAGCTGTATAATATAACCATAAATCTGCATATATTATGCTCAGATTTAATTACGGGAAAACGCTTAGAACCGGTGATCTAGTACCCCGAAGCTTCCGGGCCTAGGCGGCCCCTGGACCCACGTCTACAGTGCTATGATAGTGTAACCTCCCCCCTCCCACCCTTGAAAAACCCTAGCGACGCCAGTAGTAGGTATAGGGTAAATGGACGCATATTTTTCGGGCACCGGGAAAATATGCCATTTGTTGGTCCATGTTGAATCGCAATCGGGAACCCTCAAAAAACGCTCGATCGGGGGGGGGGGGGGTTCATTTTTCGTCACCAGCTCAAGGATCTGTTCCCTTACGGAAGAGCAGTATATACTTCTATGGCAGTGTAAACTGCCACTATACTTCCACAGACCTCCCCTCTACTGCGGCCATACTTCTGAAACTCTGTGCAATTCCAGCTTTTTTCTCTATACTGCCACTATACTTCTGGCACTTACACTTTTGCTGTGTATACTGCGGTCATACTTCTACAACTTGATCACAAAAAATGTAAATTCTATACTGCTGTTATACTGCTACAAGTTTAGCTGTTTCCTGTGTACACTGCTGTTATACTTCTACAACTTGTCCTTACCAAAAAAGGCCTTCAACTTGAAAGTATACTGCTGCTATACTTCAGTGAGAGGAATGCTGGGATAGGAATTCCTCATTAATTTGAAAAATAGGTCAACTGAATTTCCCTCCAGTGAGCACACAGTTGCTGTGTATGGCACATGGAGAGCAGATCTTCGCAGTACTCTTTTCTCTGTACAGCTTTGTTCATGAACTGATGCATGTAAGTAGCATTAATATAGTAGATGCCAATGGGAAGAATTTCCCTTTCATTCCATTCCCCATATTTTTCCAATACTGCATATTTTTCAAACATACTGAGGCCAACATTATGGCATGTCTGATATAAAATTTATCATGGTGAGAATATAGGGGGCGGTTTCAGCCAGGGCAATCAGTTTAATTATACCCCAAAACATGCTTAGGCCTACCATGTTATAATACATCATATGTCCATGTTATAATGTAGTAATATCAACCATTCATGTGTGTATGATACATGAATGTGTTAATTTTGCCTGAAAGAGGATGCTTGTATATACCATTTTTATTTAGACCACGCTTGGTATACAGGGCAATCTTATACTGCTGCTATACTTCAGCCTGTCTACTGCCACTATGATGCAGTCATACTTCCACTATACTGCTACCATACTGGCCATATACTTCTGTCTATGCTGCCAGCCCCCTGCCATGACACTGCCTCCGTACTTCAGGGAAGGGTTACAGCAGCTTAATTAACATAATGTCAGCCTACTGCAGTCATACTTCCACTATACTTCTACTATGCTGCTACCATACTGGCCATATACTTCTGTCTATGCTGCCAGCCCCCTGCCATAACACTGCCTCTATACTTCAGGGAAGGGTTACAGCAGCTTAATTAACATAATGTCAGCATACTGTAGTCATACTTCCACTATACTTCTACTATACTGCTACCATACTGGCCATATACTTCTGTCTATGCTGCCAGCCCTCTGCCATAACACTGCCTATATACTTCAGGGAAGGGTTACAGCAGCTTAATTAACATAATGTCAGCATACTGCCAATATACTGCCACTATAATTCTGCAACCCTGCCACAACTCACAACTTCAGTCTAACATGTGAGTATCTTCTTCAGAAAAAGCTATTTCAAGGCAGTATAGTGGAAGTGTATACTGCGGTCATACTGCCATCATAATTCAAGCTTCTACTGCAGCTGTACTTCTACTCTAATGCTGTCATACTTCCTTTTCGTAAGGGTTTGTTCCCACCGGGTAGAATATAAGGGGGATGGAATATAATAATAAAGATACCCTATAGGTGTTGTACGATTTTATTATGACGAGTCTAGGATCAGTGCGACCCCAAGGTCGAGCGTTTATTGTCCGGTATGTCTCCGCAAAAAATAAACATACAAAATGGCGGAGCTTGCTATGGGGATTCCCTTTTGACATCACGACATCGATCGCGCTGCCCTCTGGAGGCAAGGAAGACAACTCTGACTGGGCGATCCCTCTGTAGGACAAATTCCGGGTCATCTCCCCTGATTCGAACATTTGCGTCTTTATGGGGAATACCTAAATAGACGTGTTGTGACCTAGGGGTCGAGTGGGGTATGAAAGTGAAGCCTATGTGAGGAGGCATATAATGGGCTGGGTGTGGGGTTGAAATATCGGCATTCTACGCATGCGCGGTGGCCCAAGTGTATGCAAATAGCGGTTTTGGAGCTAGGGGAGTTACCAATGGTCCAATGGGGTCATATGAGGTATCAATGTGAAGCGTTCGTGAAGGGGCATCTGATGGGCTGGGTGTGGGGTTGAAATATCGGCATTCTGCGCATGCGCGGTGGCCCAAGGGTATGGAAATAGACGTTTTGGAGCTAGGGGAGGCACTAATGGGCCGATGGGGTCGAGTGAGGTATCAAAGTGACGCCTAGGTGAGGGGGCATCTGATGGGCTGGGTGTGGGGTTGAAATATCGGTATTCTGCGCATGCGCGGTGGCCAAAGTGTATGAAAATAGACGTTTTGGAGCTAGGGGAGCTACTAATGGTCCAATGGGGTCGAGTGAGGTATCGAAGTGAAGCATTCGTGAAGGGCCATCTGATGGGCTGGGTGTGCGGTAGGAATATCATTCTGCGCATGCGCAGACGCAATGCGGATCTCTCGTCCAATCAGAAGCGAGTATTTCGAATCCGTCACAGAGCTCTCGTCCAATCAGAAGCGAGTATTTTGACCCGGTGCATTATGGGACATATCCAAGATGGCGGCACGTATGTTCAAGATGGCAGCACATCCGGTGTCGAAAACTGGCCATTTCGTCGGGATTTGGTCACCTAGTGTCGAAAACTGGATCCTGTATGGGTCCCGCTAGACTTTTTGGAGCTAGGGGAGCCTCTTATAGTCCAATGGGAGCGAGTGAGGTATCAAAGTGAAGCATTCGTGAAGGGGCATCTGATGGTGTGGGGTTGAAATATCGGCATTCTGCGCATGCGCGGTGGCCCAAGGGTATGGAAACAGACATTTTGGAGCTACGGGAGCCACTAATGGACCAATGGGGTCGAGTGAGGTATCAAAGTGAAGCATTCGTGAAGGGGCATCTGGCTGGACTAGCGGCTCGGGCGTTGTCACCATTCTGCGCATGCGCAGACAGGGAATTGTGGGAAAAGGGTATGGAAATATACGTTTTGGGATCTAGGGGAGCTCCTAATGGGCCGATGGAGTTGTATGAGGTATCCATGTGAACAACAACAACAAGGATGACACATGAGAGAACAACAACAAGAAGAAATTTTTCGTATAGTTTATTTTCCCCAATGTTACATCATACCCACGCTGAGGGAAGCCGCGTTGGGTATGTTTACGACTCAAAAAGACTCTTGCCCAATCAGAGACCACCATTTGAATCTATCATATTCGTTCCTGTCCGTTAGATGTATTCTTGTCCAATCAGAATTCGCCATTTCAGCAAGTTCCATCTTCGGCCATGTTCGCTCTGAACCGTTTATTCTAATCACCGTCGGACAGGCCTGGATATTCTTCGGGCAGCATGTCCTGAAACAGTTGTTTGCGCATTCTGATCGCATTTTCCAGGGCCTCGTTGGGTGGTAGCCCCATAGCCTCTTTCAAGTGACACTTGGTCTTAATGATGGACCTGTGCGTGGGGTCGCCTTTCATTTCAAGCGGTAGTAAGGTATACTGTTCATAGATCGCCATGGCTGTTTTCCATGTTATGCTTCTCAAGATTACCTCTATGTGTACAGCTATAGGAGCACACAGAGCATTTTTTCACCAGTATGGATCCTTTAATGCGCATCAAGGTTACTCTTATGTGTACAGCTATATGAGCACATAGAACACTTGTATGGCTTATCACCAGTATGAATTCTTTTATGCACATCAATGTCACCTCTCTGTGCAGAGCTATAGGAGCACATAGAGCATTTGTATGGCTTTTCACCAGTATGAATTCTGTTATGCCTCTCAAGGTTACCTCTATGTGTAGAGCTATATGAGCACAGCAAACAATTGTATGGCTTTTCACCAGTATGGATTCTGTTATGCTTCTCAAGGTTACCTCTATGTGTACAGCTATATGAGCACAGAGAACATTTGTAAGGCTTTTCACCAGTATGCATGTATTTGTGCTTCTCAAGGTTGCCTTTCTGTGTACAGCATGTATTTGTGCCTCTCAATGTTACCTTTCTGCGTACAGCTATACGAGCATAGAGAACATATGTAAGGCTTTTCACCAGTATGAATTCTGTTATGCTTCTCAAGGTCACATTTCTGTACAGAGCTATATGAGCACAGAGAACATTTGTAAGGCTTTTCGCCAGTATGGATTCTTTTATGCATATCAAGGTGACCTCTCCATGCAGAGCTATATGAGCACAGAGAACATTTGTAAGGCTTTTCACCAGTATGCATGTATTTGTGCTTCTCAAGCTTGCCTTTCTGTGTACAGCTATACGAGCACAGAGAACATTTGTAAGGCTTTTCACCAGTATGCATGTATTTGTGCTTTTCACCAGTATGAATTCTGTTATGCTTCTCAAGGTCACATTTCTGTACAGAGCTATATGAGCACAGAGAACATTTGTAAGGCTTTTCACCAGTATGAGTTATTTCATGCCTATGCAGATCACTTCTGCTAACACAGCTATAAGAGCAGTGTGAACATTTGGATGATTTGTCTCCAGGTTTAGATTTTTTCATTCTTCTTGGTTGACATAAAGCTGATTCGCATGATGGTTCTTCAGTCGATACAATGTTTGCACTCTTCCTTTCTACGTGATCAGTATGTAGTTCCAGGTTATCGTCCTCCAACCGTTCAATATTTGTACCAGCATTATTCCTTAATTGGGGATCAACCTGGTACAAGGTCACTGGGTATGGTCTGTCTGTTACCATAGCCAGCACAGTAACAGCTCCATTACCTTTCGTCTCCTCTGTGTATGAACAGCTCTCTGTAATCTCCTAGAACAACAACCACAACAATAGTTCATTAACGTATTTTAATCCCCTCAATTAAATTGATTGCTACAAACAAAAAAATGAGAACAGCTATCAATCTCACACCAATACTGTGTTGATTAGATCAGTGAATCGTTGGAGATGGGGCAAAGAGCCACATAGGGATATAGGGACAAGCAAAAAACGTTTTCTGCGAGTCATTTGATGGCTTATAGGCGTATGGCGGATTCCACGATAACCTTGTTCACTAACTCCCATTCCCCTCAATCAATGACCGAAAAAAAAAATGACAATAGAAACACATTTAAATTCAAAACTATCGTAATCAGACAGTGTGCCCCCAACCTTACCATCTAAAACATGTCAATGAATTGTATTAGATGAAAATAAACAGCTGCCCTATGAATTCTTTATACAGTTTTTAATTTAGCTTGATAAAACATAAATGACATCTGCAACATTCGTGTTGGTTATGTTATTTTCCGTCAAAATCTAGTTTGTATATGTTGAAGAAATTTTTCATAAGACAAGCACTTGCATATGCTCAGTGAAATTAGGCCAATGGTATTGATGTATAGATACCATTGTCAGTGTATCACATCACCCATGCTGTAATACTGGATCATTTCAAAATTTTGCTTGTCATTCCCGTCACGGGATTTGGACGAAAATGACATTAGCAACTCACAGTATCCATGTATTGTTATTTAGTACACCGGCAAGTACAGCTGTAAATCTTTTATTGATTAATCTCAATATATAAATATATTTTAAAAAAAAGTAGGACGGAAATAAAACTGTTCATCTTTATATGATACATTACACAACCTTGGTGGGTTTAGCATATATGTACAGGACATAGAATTGTTTTGTAAGATCTTTACCCTTGCGAATGTCATTTGTCGGTTGGACGGAAAATTTGACGGACAAGTCGACTAGGTTATCTGCCATATATTCTTTCTCTAACGCTATTTTAATGTTGCGTTTGACTGTATAGAATATTTTCTCAATAAATGTTCTCAACGAAAATAGTTTATATATAACCCGTGTACCACTCAAACGTACACTAACTCACAACTTACTTGTGAGCAAGCTTCAGGTTTGATTTCAGCAACTCACAACTTACTTGTGAGCAAGCTTCAGGTTTGATTTCAGCATCTTTTCTTGGATATTCAAACTCATCAAACAAGTCCGCTGGTTCTTCCTTTGTCGCGACTGTTGTTGAATTCAGCGCTCCTATGGAAACAGTGCTCTGGACTCGCGGTTCTTTTTTGCCGGTCAAATGTCGGCGGTAACAATCACCCTGTAACACGAAAGTGGTGTTCTCGTCGAAGGGCTCCATTTTCATTGGTATATCACCCATATTTGCTTTGTTGCAGTTCAATTCTAAATGAAATAAAATGATATGAAACACGAATCAGCAAAGCCTATTTCTTAGTGGCATCCTGTTACGTGTAGTTGGCACGGTTTTATTGATTTATTCTAAGT
>JAVTVY010048933.1:0-22239 GCA_036873755.1 Hanleya hanleyi | reverse complement strand
CACACGGTCCATTTGGACCGCGGATGGTCCATCTCTACACCAAATAACATCCTTCACTGCTAAAAAAAAGGCCCACTTTCGCTACAACTTGTACTAATGACGTCACCAATGACGTCACAGATGCTATAAATATCCCTGAAATCAGGGTCTATACTCCGAGAGCTACAACATGACACCCCACACGACGCATTCGCAACGCGGATGGTCCATCTCTACACCAAATACCTTCCTGCACTGCCCCAAAGGCTCACTTTCGCTAATACTCCTACTGATGACGTCATCGATGACGTCACAGATGCTTCGGGCATGCCTCAATTCGGAATGTACACCCCGAGAGCTACAAAATGACACCTCACACGACGCATTCGGACTAAGGATGGTGCATCTCTACACCAAACTCACCCTCACGCACCCACAAAATGACCACTTTCGCTACTACTCGTACCGATGACGTCATCAATGACGTCACAGATGACGCGGACATCCCTCAAATCGGAATGTACACCCCGAGAACTACAAGATGACACATTCCAGGACGCATTCGAACCGTGAATAGCCCATCTCGATCCCAAACACCTTCATGTACTGCCCGAAAATGACCACTTTTACTTACTACAACCAACTGCGCCTGCGCAGATTGACGCGACTTGCATTCAATGAAATATATGTATTAAGGCAGTGGACCTAGATATGGACTTAGATATGATTTCAACAGACCACCATAGAATACCAGGCTTTATTTGCAGTTTACTCTGTGTAATAAAATCGTAAAAAATTACAATAAATATTTTCCGACACTATTCGCAATAGTCTTTCATTTGATGGAAACTTTACTTGAGGGTTTTCATCGGGCCACTAGTGCTCCAACATGTCCACCCCGTATGGATTGATACATACTAATATCCCAGTATATGAGTGTATATGGGTCTATATGGATCTATATACAAGCCTACGCGGTACTTTCAAATTTTTTTCCATCGTATTCTACATGATCAACCTCATAGCTCATAGTAAAAGCCATAAAAAAAAACCCGATCACCCCTATACCCATACAGGCCAAATATAGCGGACATGATCTTCGCTTGGGAATTGGTCTAGTCCGAGTTGTCTCCCTTGCACCAAAGCGTATAGATGGCGCTGTGGTTTGAACGACGTTATTATCCAGGCAAATTTTGGTCTTGAGCAACCATTTTGTTAGCGTTTTGTTAGCGTCCTGCATACGGAGGACGATTTCACTGATCATTGTGTTGTTTTCTGAGCTGGGGAACATTCTCTGTCGCAGTTTATAACGGAACTTTGTTCCTTTCGGTGTCCGCTGAGATGAATAATGTGATCTGCATCATGCATCGCCTGCATGTCACACGTAGACTGTAATCGAGGGAGTGTGCTGTGTTCGTGCGGACGCATCAATTTGTGTGATATCAGACAGGAAACGTGAAAATTGATATTCTTTCACAGATTTCGAAGTGTATACAGTTCTGGTGAGATGAACGCAGCCTTTATGATCAGCGATTGAACGATAATGTAGGCGAACGGTTGGTGATACCCATATTTTTTAGCATACGAATGCATCGTGATGAAGGCTTCATGGAATGCCGTAGGCCGGTAAGTGGAGTCGACCCCTTAAGCGAACAGCTGTTGCGTTGCCATGAGCAACGATACGTACACATTTGTTGGCTTTACATAGCATCGGCGGGAACAGATGCCGCTTTATTGAAAAATAACACCTCTTAGGCAGCAATCTGGCTAGCAAGGTAAGCCTTAACACTTATATTTTCATTGGATGCAAGGTTGTCTTGAGAAATATATCTCTAAATATGATTAATTATCGATTGTCTATCACGACAAACTAACACTCGGCTGAACAAATATCACCAATATGGCGGCCGTCCGAAGCTCGAAGACAGAAAATTGTCAAACTTCACAAATTAATATCTCAACAATTAGAACATCTTACGAGCTGATACTTCAGGACTAAATCATCAAATATCTGTACTTTCTAACCTTAGGAGAATTCGTCATGAAATTATTTAGAAATAGTTCATTCGCGCACTTTTTGTGACGCACTAAAACGAAGTTGACAGTTAAAACAACTGTCAACTGCGCGAAAAGCCGACTCAAATATAAAAATCTATTTTTCCGTAAATATGAAACGTACAAACTTCTTACGTCAGGACAATGTTCTCCTATATATGTACTTCCTATTTCCTACAGGAATTTTCCGTAGAAAATTTATAAATGGGTTAAACTTACAAAAATGTCCGTAGGGGGGGGGTCTTGAAATGTCTTGCCAAAACGATGTCAAAATTACCGGCAGACGATAAAACACCAAAAATAAACAAAGCGGGCTGTGTTAGTGAGGCTTCAGAATGTGGGTGTTTGTTTACATTCTGCAAATCGAACTAATTTTAAAATTAACCATAATATGTACTGAGTAGGTAATAATTTAAATTTTCGCCACACTACCATCTATTTATCCATGTTAAAACACCAGGTACATTGGAAATAAAATTGATTTTCTTGGCTAAACAAATACGTGTAAACTGTGCACTGATTGACCCGGGTGAGTGGGTGGGTTCAAATTGTCCGCCATTTTGAAACACACCACCCACAATACACACAAACAAGCCGCCATTTTGAAAATATGCAAATGAGCGCCGGGGAAAACCCAGAGACCTCATTTGCATATTTTCAGATAACAACAGGCCGCCATTTTGAAACACACCACCCACAACACACACAAACAAGCCGCCATTTTGAAAATATGCAAATGAGCGCCGGGGAAAACCCAGAGACCTCATTTGCATATTTTCAGTAACAACAGGCCGCCATTTTGAAACACACCACCCACAACACACACAAACAAGCCGCCATTTTGAAAATATGCAAATGAGCGCCGGGGCAGGTGCACTTGTCCACCATTTTGAAACACACCACCCACAACACACACAAACAAGCCGCCATTTTGAAAATTAAGCCACCCTTGGGGAAAAACCCAAAGACCTCATTTGCATATTTTCAGGGGACAACTACAGGCCGCCATTTTGAAACACACCACCCCTAACACACACAAACAAGCCGCCATTTTGAAAATATGCAAATGAGAGCTGGGGTGAAACAAGTGCAATTGTCCACCATTTTGAAACACACCACCCCTAACATACACAAACAAGCCGCCATTTTGAAAATATGCAAATGAGGGCTGGGGTGAAACAAGTGCAATTGGCCACCATTTTGAAACCGACCACCCCTAACACACAACTACAAGCCGCCATTTTGAAAATATGCAAATGAGGAGGTGAGACAAGTGCAATTGTCCACCATTTTGAAACCGACCACCCCTAACATACAACTACAAGCCGCCATTTTGAAAATATGCAAATGAGGAGGTGAGACAAGTGCAATTGTCCACCATTTTGAAACCGACCACCCCTAACATACAAAAACATGCCGCCATTTTGAAAATATGCAAATGATATGCACTCATTGACACCGGTGTCAATGAGTGCACATGACCTCATTTGCATATTTTCAAAATGGCGGTCACAAACAAGCCGCCATTTTGAAAATATGCAAATGAGGTCAAGTGCACTCATAGGCCACGCCCCCAACCCCCTCGCTCCGCCCAAATAACCCCCTCGCTCCGCCCCAAATGACGTCAAAAAAGGTTCTCGCGCATGCGCAGTTGAGGGGTAAAGCGGGTTAAGACTTGCTACACACTACTGACGACGGACAACCAGCCAACCAACCAAGTAGACAGCCAGCCAACCAGTCAGATTTTAGCAATCCAAAGTATGGATATTGCTTCGCAATCCTGTGTGTTTCAGGCTTGTTAGACATATTAACATCAAATATTCCTGCATTTCACACTGACCGTCCCAAAACAGCTGCCAAATGTGTACAGCACCGGCTAAATATTGATGCGCGCTGGAGTCACTTATATAAGCTTACATTAGAAAGCAAAAAAACCCAAAGTCAGTCTGAGCCGTAATAGCTGACGCAGACGATTCTGAGTCACACAACAGAATGGATTCAGGAGAAAGAAATGGAGATCCCGTGAATAATATCGTATACCGTAAACACCGGCTAATGGGTCTAATTACATTTAGTTAATTTGATAAGGTTCAGACATCTTTTCCCGAATCGTACCAACGAGCCGAAACAGAAACTCGTACCAACGAACCGAAACAGAAACTTCTGTACTATTTCTTCCTTTTATTCACTGGGGTTTGAAATCAACATTAGGTTCAAGCTAATAAGAAAGCAATAATTTTAGTTTGAGAATCAGTCCGAAGTATTTGCCTGATGTTATCTAAACTCTATCCTATCTCACTAATATTATCCTAAGATGAGAACGGCTTGGAGAAACGCGCGAATCAATAGGAGGTAAGCTTCTAGTCGGACATCGTTTAGAAAAGGAGGCTAACAGTCTGGTCATATTACATCTATTATGTTTTTGCAACCTCCACACAATTAGTGTGGGACTCAAAACAGTCACAAGAGATAACGCAGAAAGTCAAAATTTATCAACTTATCGTTTACTCCCTCGTTCGTCATTTCTCACTATTAGTTCCGTTGATGATTTTTAAACCAGCCTCATCCCGAGCTGTGATAGGCGCGACCCATCTCTATCGTATGTGTTTAACCTAATGAGCTTTAAATGTACAATGATCGTCTTGGATTCCCTATCAGGCATCGATTAGAGGTATCAGAACAAATCTAAACATCACCCAACTAAATCAAAAAACAGCTTCAATAAGCACCAAAACCTACATTAGACGATCTGACACAGGGCGTTGGACGATTCGTCTTAAGCGGTCTGACTTTCACGATCTCACTATTCGATTTTAGCTGCTACTACCGAACTCTTTGAATCACTGATCGATGCGGGGCAATACAATTTAAACAGATTATACGAGTTCGGTTATACGTTCGATTATGCTCGCAGAGAACCCGGGTTTAAAAATACAACTTACCGGTATATAAAACATGCAAGACGTGAAATATCATTGATCGACTGCATTAGCAAACATAAACGTTTGACTTCCATCATCTATACTTTTGAACGAACCACCCTCCAATTTTCCGCAATGTCAGTGCAAGGGAACGAAAACGAGGGCACAATCACCTGATATTTCACCTGGGTGGAAACCTTCTCACCCAGGTGAAAACCTTCTCAATCGGGTGGAAACGTTTGCACCCGGGTGAGAAGGTTTTCACCCGGGTGAAAACTAAAGAGATAAACCTGAAACAAAAACAAGAATGAAAGCTAGAAGTAAAGAAGATAAACTCAAAACTAAAAATATATAGCATGTCTTCTATGGGCCACCGTATTCAGGTATGTCACTCATGGTCCAAATGGTGTTTATTGTATCGTACTGATGATCTCGTTGTGCAGAATTATAATGGAGTGGGCATGTGCAAAAATCTGAGACACTTTGGTGGTGTGCACGCGCGCGCGCATTGCCACTCCCGGTGGAGTCGGTTCATCGCCGAAAGAGTTGGACGGCGTACACGGCCTGTTTTTCACGCGGAAATGCAAATAGAACGGCTCAAAGTTAGGCATGCCCTCTCACAGGCCCTCAAAACAAGAGTTTTGGGAGGGAGTGGGTGGTTTTAGGGTGAAATGTCGGAATATGAGCTCTCTATACATAACTCCATGCTGTAATTACTTTGGGTGAGACGAGAATGAAACGGCTAACCTCCAAACAAAACACCAGCATATCGTTCTATTAATTGCCGTCGTCAAATTGTTAAAGTGGTTTTAAACGTTTCACGGGAGATTCAAATTTCAGATCCACTGTCCGTTCAACCATTATTGAAGTACTCATTCATAAGTTCAGGCAGAAAATCAAATATGTAAAGGATATGTGATGTCATGGTATTGTAGTTTATTATTAGACATTATGGATGTTTCTCCAATATAAGGCTGACGCAAGCTTGTTTACGTACTATTATGTGGGTCAGTCACTTGGAGCTTTCTGAAAGACTGTTGTAAATTGTATCTAGGTCAGATGATGCGGTAATAATGTTTATTTCTACTCCCAGTAGATCCTGGGTCTTCATTGGCCGAGAGCGGTCACGTGAAGTGAGGGTAAATATTTGTCTCCTACTGCACTGCCTGACCTCTAGGCTGGCTGTCGTGTGCAATGTTTACAAACAAACATGACTGCTGGAGTGTTCTGCCAGCTACAGAACTGAAAATAAAGAATATGCCGGATATCAACTTCGTCAATCTGACCGATAAAATGTCAACAGTTACTGGAATATCTGGAAAAGGTACTTACTGTGACTGTGTAGAGACTGATGATTTTGAACAGTTACGAAAGCTGCCTGACGCTTGACTCGACGATCGATCTCGGTACAATGTGGATGAAGCGAAATTATACCGCCGGGGTATTTTCGCCAGGATAAATTCCCGTATCCTACTCCCCGACACTGGATAACTCATAGTATTCTAGAAGCTTCTTGATTGGTAGAATGGTCTGGAATTCCTCACAGAGTATAAATAGCGCACCACCCAGTCATTCAGCAGGGAAATCAAACTGGCTTTTTATGTGGGTCTGTTGTGCTGTGTTACCTTTGCCTGTAACTACGGACTGTTGGAGTATTTACTCCTATGTATTAACTTTTGGCTGCTGCGTAATCTACGCTATTTATTAACGGCTATCTGATATTGGATATTTACTGTGGCTGTGTACAACTGAGCAGTGCTGGATTACTATTATACAGAAGAGTGATTTGTGCGTGTCAACAAGGACTGTAAAGTGCACACCGGTATAGCATTGAACAGTAAGACTATATTTCACACATTTATTTGTTGTATTAACCTTACTTAAATTGTATATGATTTTAGTATTGTAAATAAATATTTGATTGTTAATCCTTGACTTCACACGTCTTTCTGTTACGGTAAAGCTGACGTAACAGTGACGACAATACGGTGAAAACTCCCTTGTGTGTGATACTAATCAAGCTGATTTTTTTCCGATCCAAAACCTGCCAAATCAGATTTTTCTTCAAGTTGAAGAAATACTGAAACACTGAAATATCAATCTCGAGAGAAATGTGATGCTCCGTTATATAAAAATGAAGATATGATTGATCAGAATGTGCTCTCTGGCCCGATATTGTATTTTTGAAGCATTTACACTGAGGATTTTCTCTCTTTTTTTTTTTATAGCAAATATATGACTCCTCAACTCCACATAATTTTGCCACACAATGTATTAGGAAGTTTGTTCATTGGAAAGAACCACGAATGGTTTTGGTTTGAGGTGTCATATATTTGATACAGGAGATAAACCTCCATGAAAATGCCCCCAAAATACCAAACTAAGCCCGGGGGCACATTTTGATCAGCCAAATCTGCATTTTTATGCAACTGAACATTTCAGTTTTTCGAAGGGGATATTTCAGTGTGTAATGTCCAAGAAAAATTTTATTTGGCAGGTTTTGGAGTGAAAAAAGAATCGGCTTTATTAACGTCACACATAAAGGAGATTTTGTATGTGAACGTAACATATCCTTCATTTCGCAGATGTGAACGGCGAAAGCAGTAGAGAAAGCACCTGGCTTATTGTTTTAGTAGGTACGGTAGTTGGGTACGGCAGATGAGGTATAATTCAAGTGATTGGACGAACAAGAAGTTAATATAGAACGAAGAGATAAAACAAATTAGATCTTGAATGGAAGAACACAAAAGAAATTTCTTGACAAGCCAATGTATTCCCTGACCTATTTATTCAACAATTCCTTGATTTCTGTCGGGCTCGCTGGGGCCAGATACGAGATTCTGGAGTGGGAAACGGGCACACAGACGCAATATCCCTTGATGCACCCCCCCCCCCCCCCCGAATGATTTTATCAGACAAAATATTTTAACTGAAGCACAACAGAGCAGGTAGGTCTTTAAAATCCCAAACGTCCTCTGTGTGATAATGTGCAGCTCAAAACACTTTGGCAGAACCGACTTTACCTAAATATTTTTTTTATCTTATTGACTTGATTCGCTGAAGTAGAACTTACTATCCCTGTAAAATGGAGATAAAAAGAAGACGTTCTTCAAACATCCGCCACAGGAGCCAATGGGCATATTATCTGTAGCGGGTGGTAAAAAAACCCTAATATCTAACTAATTTGCATAATAATGAGACATTTTTCCCCTATAAGAAAATAATATAAGGCTGCGATGTTACAACAGAATTTTTTGGACTGTGCTGTGGTAACTGTATCGGTATTTCATAAACCACCATTATTCGAGTCTCAAATTGTTTCATGCTTTATGGGATGCTATATGGATAATAGCAAACTTCACGAGTTAAAACAAACTGTAGGCTATACTCATCTGAACAGTCAGAAACGTTTCGATCAAGTCATGATTAGACGATGTGGAATCGGCCATACACGATCAAATGACGAACATTTACTGAAAAAAAGAGCCAGTCCTAAGGTGCATTCCATGCCACGAAGAACTCACGGCGAAAAATATTCTTATCGACTGTATGGATTTTAAGATTTTAAGAGATAACTTTTATCGAGCAGCTACTTTGGAAGATCTTTTTAGTCGAGTGAAAGAAGATTGTATTTCAGATTAGTTATTAAGGTGGTTCATACCTCAAACGACGTCGGCGACGTCATTAAACAGGGTTATTTCCCCTGTAATAACTCTTCCAACGTCACATATCGCCTTTTCTGATAAGAGACGTTACCAGGGGACGTAATGCCGTCACAAATATTAGAAAACTATGGGGATAGGGTCCCTCAAAGCATTTTATATAAAAAAGTAGATCGAAGACCCCACCTTTTTATTTGATTAAGATAAAGATCACATGGTGGGGAAACTGTGTTTAGAATATCAGCAGAAGTCACCGGATGATTTTCGATTTGGGAGAGAGTTTCATAGTCTGAAAATGTAATTCCCAACGTCATACAGTTCAATGAAATGCCTAATTCATATAAAAATTATCGCATTTATGTTCAACTTTCCGGTGTTTCTAAGACTAGTGGAAGTTTCTCCTTATAAATAAACAAATACTTGTGGATATATATCCGTATACTTTGACTTTCTTGCCTCGTTGTGCGGAAAACTTATTGTTCTCGATTTCGGCAAAAAAACGGTTGACATAATATTCACGGTTATGTACAAAAAAATCCAGATCGAAGACCATCAATTTTTTTTACGTTTTACTACTGGTAAACACCCCAGCTACCAACAACAAAAATATTAGGATTGGTCACCGGACAAAGTTTTGAGGTATGAACCACTTTAACCCTATCTGGCCTGGGCTTTTTGGGATCTGTCCAGGCCTGGGGGTGGGGCCGAAATGCTCCCTCCCCTGATTATTTTCCTTACCCCTTGAGCTAAGGAGCTGAAACTTATCACACTATACCCTTGGGTCAAGCTCTACCAGAAAATGTAAAAAAATCCAAGATCGCCGCTTTGATGACGTCACAGTGACGTCATATTCAAAAACAACATTTTTGGGTCGATTTTTCGGTCAGATAACTGCATGATAAATTAGTAAATATTAATTTTCATTGCGGAAAAGCAGAAATTGTGAAGAAATATGACAAAAATATCACTTTTCTGGGACCCCACGTGGCCGTCATCTTAGATTGACCCATGATCCTCTGCTCGGGGAGTTATGCAAATAGGCTCAAAATGACCCCAATACGATAAACAATAAAGTTACGGGGTCCCAGCTCTCCATTTTTGTCGTTCCGGAGATACCGCAGAAAGTTTGGTAGGGGGGCCATAATGCCCCCACCCCCGCCCCCCCCCGCCCATCAGGCCTGGTATGGTTAACTTGAATACTTAGAATTTTGTTTGATCGTCGCTATATAGCTGAAATATTGCTGAACGCGACGTTAAACCTTAATCCTCTCTCTCTCTCTCTCTCTCTCTCTCTCTGTCTCTCTCTCTCTCTCTCTCAGATGTTATATCCTCTTAACTATTTTAATTTTATAAATGAACATGGACAATGCCTGCTAATCTAATGAGATGTAATTACCTCTGCTTCACTATGTGACATCAGATCAGTGTGTGACCTATATGCAAAACCCGCCATATTTGGACGGTACATCCATATATGGCTGCCGGAGGTTCGACGCGACTGACCAATCAGAATTAAAGTCTGCTTGAGAAAAGGTAGGTGATCAGCCCTCTGAGTCGGGTATAGAACGGACATGTGCGGCGATTTTGGATTTTGAATCGTACTGCAAGGGTGTAAAGGTACACAAATGTACACAAATGTAATCATTTGACTACGGAAATATGTAGAATGACAGTTCTACCCGCAACATATCATGGAAGAACTGTTTTCGAACTCTAGCTCTCTATGGGAGATCACCCTATATCCTCTTCCAGGTGACACTTGGCTTTAATGATTACCTTCACTACAAAGGACAGTAAGCTATCTGTTCATAGATTGCGGCTGTTTTTTATGCAATTCGGGTGCACATATGTACGGAAGCATAGATAGGACATGGGTGAAAATTATTTTTCCGTCCACGAAATTATCTCCGACCCGGAGATACATCTCCGACCCGGAGATAATTATCTCCGACCCCGAGATACATCTCCGACCCGGAGATACATCTCCGACCCGGAGATAATTATCTCCGACCCCGAGATACATCTCCGACCCGGAGATAATTGACCAATGGTGTTGCAGCTTTCGTTACCGCCATTTTTATATGTGTGAGGTATGGAAAGTCACGTACGCTGGTCTTCAATTTCTTAAAATAACAAACCAGCGGGTAACAAATCTTATGTGTGAATGATTTCATAACACGTTTTTGTTTTAGTGTATGTTGTCTTGAACGTTAGTAGTATACAAAGTATGAAACGCTATTTCAACCGCGGTGGAAAGTATTTCAACCGCGGTGGAAAGTATTTTCAACCCCGGTCGAAATACTTTCCACCGCGGTTGAAATACTTTTCACCGCGGTTGAAATAGTTTCAACCGCGGTTGAAATACTTTCCACCGCAGTTGAAATACTTTCCACCGCGGTTGAAATACTTTCCACCGCGGTTGAAATACTTTCCACCGCGGTTGAAATACTTTCCACCGCGGTTGAAATACTTTTTCGATGTTTTTGCTAATTTTTGGTGTTTTCACATGGTTGTTCGATTTTTGCAGTCGCATGAAAATGGATAGAAGAAATTGTTAAAACCAGAAAACAACTTTATATCTCGGAAATGAATCGATGTCAATGGCAAGAAATTACAGAAAACGCGAAAGTGAAATCTTGAAAACTAGTAAAAGGCAGAAAATTGCAAAATCAATGCATGGCCCTAACAAGCCACCGTAACGAACCGTATTACTTCGATTCCGAGCAGACCAATGTGGTAGTGCTCGATGGCGTCTTTGTGATCTCGACTCTCATTGGTCAATTATCTCCGGGTCGGAGATGTATCTCCGGGTCGGAGATGTATCTCGGGGTCGGAGATAATTATCTCCGGGTCGGAGATGTATCTCGGGGTCGGAGATAATTATCTCCGGGTCGGAGATAATTATCTCCGGGTCGGAGATGTATCTCTGGGTCGGAGATGTATCTCCGGGTCGGAGATAATTATCTCGGGGTCGGAGATGTATCTCGGGGTCGGAGATAATTATCTCCGGGTCGGAGATAATTATCTCGGGGTCGGAGATGTGTCTCGGGGTCGGAGATAATTATCTCCGGGTCGGAGATGTATCTCGGGGTCGGAGATAATTATCTCCGGGTCGGAGATGTATCTCGGGGTCGGAGATAATTATCTCCGGGTCGGAGATGTATCTCTGGGTCGGAGATGTATCTCCGGGTCGGAGATAATTATCTCGGGGTCGGAGATGTATCTCCGGGTCGGAGATGTATCTCGGGGTCGGAGATAATTATCTCCGGGTCGGAGATAATTATCTCCGGGTCGGAGATGTATCTTGGGGTCGGACATAATTATCTTGGGGTCGGAGATAATTATCTCCGGGTCGGAGATGTATCTCGGGGTCGGAGATAATTATCTCCGGGTCGGAGATGTATCTCGGGGTCGGAGATAATTATCTCCGGGTCGGAGATGTATCTCCGGGTCGGAGATAATTATCTCTGGGTCGGAGATGTATCTCTGGGTCGGAGATAAGTTTCTCCGGGTCGGAGATAATTTCGTGGACGGAAAAATAATTTTCACCCATGTCCTATCTATGCTTCCGTACATATGGGTGCGCGCCTCGTGTAAATTATCCTATCCAGTCTCCTCGATCAACGCAGCGCGGGTAATAATAGCCGCTGTTAAAAATACGATTCCTTCCGTCTTCGCTCAGGCTTTCCTACCACTTCTCTGCATTAGCGAATGAGCTCCCCGTGTCAGTTGATAGACTTTCAGTGTCTCTACATCATTTTCTGCTTCAGCGGGCTTACAGGCTTATTATGGCACCACGGCGTTTTCGTACCCATGTATACTTCCGGTATCGTAGCATATCGTAGTTTTTGATAAACTCTCTTCTGCACTCGAAGTAACGACGCGCCATGTTGGACAACGAGTCTGCTCGTCTTGGGATAGACGTAACACAGTAACGCCCGCCAACGACTGTCTTTCGCCTCAACATCCTGGTTAATCATGCCTTAGTGCCATAAAATCAGATACAAAATACACCTTTATGACACCTTAACAGGGCGGATGAACTCTAGCGGATTCAGCTCTTCTATGTGCGTCGAGGGTCTGTGAGCAACCTGTAACCATCTCGGTCATCTATACGCGGTAAGACTGACCCTGGGATCGTGTGTGTCCATTTTCAGCCTACTTTCGGCAACGGACAAGAGGGAATTTCCAGAAATCAATACCACGTGACTTGGTCAGCCAATCAGCTAAATTCTACCGACGTAACCCCAACGTTACTCCCCATTTTCGAATCATGTGATGTCCTACTTGCTCAAAATTACAGATCCACTACACCTCTTGGATGATACGAGAGTTATTCATACCTATATCTTTTGTATACCCAGGCAATATCTGTTTCCGAAGTGGTGTAAAAACCTGTAATTTATCAGATTTCTCCAGTCTGTTCTCCGCCGGATGAAGGCCGAACAGAATCCGGTAATATACCGGATATCGCTCCTCGATAATGGAGACACACGATTCGCAAGCCATCTTATGAATGGTGAAGTGTACGCAAATGGGTCTGTGAGCAGAAGTGGAAGGAGCATCACTGTAACCAGGCGGTATGACCTTTAGGTCATTCTCCAGCTCACCGGATATCTATTGGCGCAATCGTCACCAGCTTGCAAGCAGACTGGCTTGGACAGTAATTGGTGCCAGTTTTGGAAGCTCACTATAAAGGGCCCCTTACTAGCATTTAGAAAGCATGGGAACTACATCTACTTTCTTCTTTCGTTGGTTGGCTCTTTTATGACACGTGCTAAAGAAATCCCCACAAATCCTCTTCTTCGATTCCGTGGTCCAATTTTGAAATTCCAATGGCGACATAGGCCTATAAAAGTTTTTATAAATCCACATCCGAAAACCGTCTTTTAATATCACTCAAGTTACTTATATGCGTTATATTGTTTACAGTTTTGGAGTATATAATGAAATATGTTGTCAACTGTGGACAATTTCCAATGTTTTCCGATGTTTACTCCGCTGCATGTACTGATATTTACAACACTATTAAACAGCGTGGTAGCTAATAAAGACACACTTGAATTCTTCACGATTTTTTTTCTTCGTTCTTCGTATTTGGATTATTTTTTTCTTTTTTCTCCGTACTAGAGATATTTTTTTTTACGTTCACAAGATCGCTTCCACCCCCTCCACCCCTTGCCCCCCCTCTTTGACGTGAGTGACATCATGTCGTGTAGCGACGTCATCGCAATTGCTATCCAGGTGATATCCAGGTTTCCGGTGATCTTGACCTACCTCGGTGTTACCGAGTTGAGACGGTGTCTGCGTCGTATAATTAACCCTCAAACTGGTTCGAAACCGTCATAGGTATACACCAGTTCCATTGTGTACTAGATTGGTTCTAGTTTCACTATTCTTATAGTTGTCGGCCCTATGGGTGCATTCCACACCTAAATGACGTGCGGCTAAAAACAGGCATGGTTTCGAATCTTCGGCCACAAATAGATGTAAAATCACTAACAAAATCCCTGTAAAAGTATATATATTCTAAATGGGCACACTCGTGCCATTATTTCAGGAGATTTGTGAGCTATTGAAATTGAAAAGGAAAGACGTCCAATCCTTCGTAAATCTTCCTCAACTTTTCTGGAAAACTCCATAAAATATACGAAAATGTGTCAAATTCTACCCGCAACCCAGAGAAAACGTATGAAACGATTTTCTTCTATGTATGCTTAAGTGTTTCCCGCTCAAAGGACAAGAAATTGGCGAAAAAAACAGGGGATCGACCTACTCGTTTTTTGTAGAATTTTATCGCCATAAAGGAATCATCATTTTCGCTTCCCGAAACAGTGCGGATTTTGGCCCGCCAGAAATTCAGTTCCGGACACGATTAACAGCGAGTTTGTGCGATCAACAAGCAATTGTTATAGCCTCCTTTGGAGAAATGACTACGTCCATCAGGATGATACTATACTAGACATCAGTTAGAAGAAAGGTAAGAAGAATTACCATGCTGTCAAATTCGGGCAACTTTCCTTATTATAAAATTTGGGAGGTGCCATTTTTGCGAAACCGGGGGGAGTGTGGAGTGCATCCTATATCCCTTTCTATACTACTACCCCACTGCGCATGCGCATAATTACGTCATAGATAAACGTGTTATGACGTCAAAAGCATGTTATGACGTCACAATTTGCATTCGTTCTGCGTGGACACGTGCCCAATGACGTCAAAGTTTTGAAAGTCCCCATGATCACCACATCCTTCTCCTCTTTTCCACTCCACCTCTGCTCCTACTTACTAACCCTCGCATTTCGTGTTGCTCACTCCTACTGCATCTTCAACCTTGAGCAAGTGTACATCCGCTCTGGTGACGTAACCGGACACAGATGCTGTGTCTAACGAGAGCTTCAATAAAATCATGCAACTAGTCGCGCCCAATGGCCAGTGTATAGATGTGTAGCTAGGCGCCCAGTCCCGAATACGCATCCAGTCCGATCGTATCTGCGCTTTCGCCAGTACTGATGGTGTTACAGCCACGCGACATGTAACATCACAGTGATGCGTATAATGGGGCTGCTTGATGTGGATTGACTATACACCGTTTACACCCAAGGTCAAACAGCACACATCTTGTGTATGCGCTCATCCGACCGCTCAACGTCAGCGTCCCATAATTATTCGAAACGAGACTTTCGACAGGACACTGACGTCGCGTTTGGACCACGTATGGCACACATCTCCCCCACAAAACCTCCATGTACATGCCCCTTCTCTCCTACTCATGGAGAGCGTATGTGCTCATCACTAAGCTACGACCGTCACTGTACTGTATACAACGAGAGCCGGTTCTTTCCCACTATGTGCTAGTGCTTCATCGTAGCAGTGTATATAGACGCATAGTCGGGGATACGCAGGTGACCATCTAGGCGCTTCCTCTACTACTCTCCGGGTGCGAAGGCGCACAATGACGTCAATGGCACACAATTAAACAGTCTGACTCTAAACAGCGAAAGCTTAAGGGTTCCATAGAACATCTGCATTGGATCCATTATACCCCACATACACTCACTTTACATCTATGTTCTCAACACACAATGATGCATGCATTTCATTCCGAACTACAGTTTCCCTACTTTTAATGCCACCACAGTTGACGTCACGTCATGTGAACTTGATACACCCCATGATCCTCCCCAAGGTCAACACCCCAATTCAAACGTCAAAGGTCACGCTCCATTTACGCCTCATTTATGCATCATCTCCGCGATTTGTCAGTGTATATGATGATGCTATCAATGACTCCTGTTGCAGGGTTAGAACACACTGAGTGGATGATGTGTTTATGAGCATTTCATGACATATTCGTTTAATTAGATACCGTCGTCCCGGGGCGCATTTGAATAAGAACGTGAAAGTGAAGGGGAATCCCCCTTGTCGTCCAATATCACAGCTCGAGAAACTATGTTAATAAGGATTTTGTGTTTAGCCTTGAACGATTTAATCTCGTCAAATTTGACAGCCAGTGTTAATTGACAAGATTTTTGAAGATCTAATCATTAGCCATCATCCGAAAGCATGGCACGATCATACGTAGAAACTTCTGCTCGTAGCCATGCGGTAACGGGTGGTATCTGAGTGTAATAGGGCGTTTCCCAAATGGTCACATCCGACTGGCCCCGTTACATCCGACATCGGTGCAATCACATTCATACAACGAAGACACACCTCCAGAAAGCGATTGATTGAAATGATCCCATGGTGGGCCTCGAAGTGCCCCCATCACAAAATAAAAAGCATATCATTTTCCTGTGGTCTGCCGCCGATTTTATTTTGTTTTCAAATATGTTAGGCCGTTTGTTTCTTAAGATAAACAAAGAAGCATGCTCCACTAGAGTGAGAAATAAAATAGCTAATTTGTACAACTTCGTTTTGGTCTCACGTAGACTCCCCCAGTCTTGCGCCTCGTGAAACTGACATGTTTGCATGTGTGAGAAATATTTGAATACAGATAATTTGATTGGCTCGTTTAAATGGGGCCGACATTTGACCTCATGCTTTGGGAACAACTTTCGAACTGGATTATCTCCCTCTAGATAGATGGCGCCGTGTGAAATACATGCCGAAGCACAGCGTAAATCTAAGGGTAGTGTTAAGTGAAACGTGAAATGCCCTTAGAAAGCTAAGATGATCATTAGCCCGATGGATAGTTTCACCTGTACACGGACACGTAATAAACAACTCTCGAAATGAATATATTTGGAAAGTGTGAGTACATGCCTATCATTCAATCCACGTATGTCAGACGAACAACACAAATGTCGTATGTAGATGCTGTGTTGTCGTTGTCTGGTATTGTACCAATGACAATACCCGTATCTGTAGACGTGCAGGACGTAACATGGTGCCGTGTGCCTGAAGCATCTGGATTAAGTTGTGTGATATACTTCGCGTCTATCTACAGCCGTGAAGGCAGTATCCCAGTTGTACGAAATATGGGTATGTCAGTCTGCACATATATTCAAACTAACACTATAATTTGTCCATTTTAATTAGTCGTCTACTTTGGACCTTGTCAAAAATCAACAGTTAAATCTGCATACATTTTCCTTCTTGCATCGTGTAGAACAAACCGAACTCTACCACCATTATTCAGTTATATCGATAATATTATCACGCTTGAAATAACTGCAATTCTCTCCACATAAAACTCCAGTACAGTTATTTCATGTAACGGGCTCAATTACATAGGGAGACGTCATAATGTATTCGTGTTCAGCAGCACAAAGGTCAACAATGCCGTGTACGGCCATAGCGGTGTATTCGGTTTATCTTTCGGCAATTTCACTGGGCACTCACACGGACCGCCTGCTATTACTTTGTACCGCTTCAATGACCTTTGTGCCAGTGAACATGAATACATCATCACGTCTCCCTATGGCTATGTAATTGACGTCCGGTACCTGAAACAACTGTATTGGAGTTTTATATGGAGAGAATTACAAAGTTATTTCAACCGTGATATATTTTGTAGGAATCAGTTTGTTCTACACGCCTCAAAAACAAAATTGCAGAGTTAACTGTTGATTTTTGACAAGCTCCAAGTAGACGACTAATTCATCTTACCTTGCTAAGGGCATTTCACGTTTCACTTAACACTACCCTTAGATTTACGCTGTGATTCAGCATGTATTTCACACGGCGCCGTCTATCTAGAGGGAGATAATCCAGTTCGAAAGTTGTTCCCAAAGCATGAGGTCAAATGTCGGCCCCACATAAACGAGCCAATGAAATTATCTGTATTCAAATATTTCTGACATGCAGACGTGTCAGTTTCACGAGGCGCAAGACTGGGGGAGTCTACGCGAGACCAAAACGAAGTTGTGCAAATTAGCTATTTTATTTCTCACTCTAGTGGAGCCTGCTTCTTTGTTTATCTTAAGAAAAATCATATTACAAACGGCCTAACGTATTTGAAAACAAAATAAAATCGGCGGCAGACCACAGGAAAATGATATGCTTTTTATTTTGTGATGGGGGCACTTCGAGGCCCACCACAGGATAATTTCAATCGATCGCTTTCTGGAGGTGTGTCTTCGTTGTATGAATGTGATTGCACCGATGTCGGATGTAACGGGACCAGTCGGATGTGACCATTTGGGAAACGCCCTATTACACTCAGATAGCACCCGTTACCGCATGGCTACGAGCAGAAGCTTTACGTATGATCGTGCCATGCGTTCGGATGATGGACTAATTTAAATGGACGGACCTCAGTATCAGATTCGTCGTTCACTTCTTTTGAATCATCAATTTTGACAGTTATTTTTGGAAACCCACATTGAAGCCAATATTCTTTTAGCTTTTGGAGTAGTTCCATTGCCGATACTGTACCTCAGCTCCTACTCATAACTGACACTGGTCATTCATTCGGTAGTGTTGTGATGTGAATGCCTGCGATTAGTTTGTTAATGTAAATTGGTAAACAAATAACCAGTTTTTCTCCATCTCCAAACAAGTTCTAAAGCTTATCCTCATATTATTATCAGAAATTATGCTGATAAAATTTCCATATTGTGAATGAGCAAAATTGATACATCGTACATTTCAGTAAGCTATAATAGGACCAAAAATGCTGAATGGTCGAATTTTTCGAGCCCTTGTCCTTCTTTTGATGAATTCAATCCATACACGAGAAAGACATGAAAAAGGGCAAAACAAGTCAGTATGATGGATTTTACGCACAAAAAGCTGTATAAACCTGTGATATTCAATTGGATAGTGTCACAATTTGTAATGGAAATCGTCACGACCTTCAGTTGTCGTATTTGAGTGACATGAGGTATTTCCATGATCCTGCGCTCACAGGCTCAGCAACAAAAAACTGGAAAATCTTTGCAAGCTTGTCTGGTCCCTGAGCAGCGATTCATAGCGGCGCTGAGAGTGCACTTCAAATGTCAACCTGAAAAACAGGGTTGTCAGCAACCACCTCGCTGGGGGTCTAATAACACCCCAGCCACCAGTCAGATTTTTGGACCGGATTCGGGGCCTTCGCGCACATCGCCGGAAGTGACATCAGATGTTTAACGAAAATTTTGATTACTTTTCAAGTCTGCATAATACCTCCGTTGACCTAGCGTTAAAAAAGCTGGAGATAATTTTCCCTGTTTATCTGGACAGAGCATATGAAAAGTAGTTCGCTCATGTGCAACACTAAAGGAGTCGTTTGGTCGGACTGAACCGTGCGTTGGTTGGCTATACGTCATAGCAACGTAGTAAAGGTCAACTTCCGCTATTGGAGGCAGGGATGTTATTGGAGCCTGCGAAATGGAGCATGCGCTGTGGGGAGGTTGGGTTGTCAGTCAAACTACACAGGGCGAAAAAACGCCCTGGCATTCTCCACACATTCGGTATTCACCAAGCCATGTAGCCTTTGACGGACATTATAAGTGCGAGATTATCAGAACTGCTCTGTATATCAACAACTTGAATTAACCATTATTAATCAGTTGCAACGCATTTGGGGTGTTCGGCAGACAAAAGAAAACAAACAATCGGTGACTATCGGTAATTAAATAACTTTTCATCACTTCACACCAAAAACAGCAGCACTATATCAAAGCTAACGGTTGTGTGTTTGAAAGCAAACAAGCAATGTTTGTTTTTCGGAATCGATTAATTCCCACCCCACATTGACATATGCAAAATTAAACATCTCAGTCTTTAGTATGCTGATTTGGCTGGTAAGATCCAAGTAGTGTGAAATGATGTTTTGGTGCAGGGCTATTTGTAAATTCAGTAACAGCTTGGTCAATCGACCTGTTTGAAGGTTGTTCAAATGGTTGCCTTTTCTGCGTTAAGTGGACCCGAACGTAAAATCGGAAACATCAAAGAATTGTTTTGTTTTTTTAGAATATGATGTCACTGTCGTCAGATCAGTCATCTTGGTCTTCTTACGCTTTAGTGTTATATTTTGACCCTAAGTGATAGTGCACGTTGGAAGTTTAACCCCTGTAGTCACAGGAGTAAGTCAGATGTTTAGTGAGGCAGCTGTGGACAGACTGCAAAACGCCTTGAATTACTAAGACGTGAATCCACTCTAGGCATATTAACTTCTGCACCAAATACGATTTGATTATGACTTTCGTGGCTATCTTGGATTTTAACTTCTGCAAAAGCATTGAGCATTTTAATGTACCGAAATAACTATCTGGGCCAATTTTAGACACAGAAATTTAATTTCGGCTACAAATACAGGTTGCAGATATCCAATTTATACGATATTTAGCGGTCATTTTTGGAGTTTGCCCTTTTTGCTTTTGGATTTGATGCTAAATTAAGCAACATAAAGGGGCATCATTTTAAAATGACGGAACTGCAAGCTTATGACAAGCAAGAAAGCTGTAGACTCCGAAACGTCAAAGACCATGGTCACCATGCATTGACATCAGGAAATCGTTGAAAATCACTGTTTTCTGAATGGATGCATCAACGGGGTGCTATATGGCTTGTGTCAAAATATATAAACACTTATAATTCACTGAAAAATGAAAATATGAAATAGTCATAGACTTATTTTGATGACATAGCTCATTATGTCAATTATACTCTGGTTTATGTGAGTGAGTGAATAGGATTTCAATTCGCTTTCAGCATTATTTTAGTCATATCGCGACGAACCAACTAGGCACCACCCAGCCAAGTTGCGTTTTTGGTACATCAAAGAACAAATCTGGCAGCATGGAACCAGACACCATCCATTCACTCTATAAGACACCGAGAACAGCACACAGGACACAGGCAGGACACTTACACGGTGCAATAAAGACAAGTGATATTACAGTGCTGGACATTACATTATGAAGTTTCTGTTGCTTCTCAGCAAAATGCCTTTGAGCGACAGGTTGAATATTCGTATGATAGCTAGATGTAGCCAGCCTCTTAATCAGGGCATGACATTCACTTTTTTTAAACCCTCAACTATTACGAACGATATCTCTGGTAATATACGGTATGTATATGAATACTTCAGCTGTTAATCTACGATAACGGTCTGTTCGAAAGTTTGATTTCCAGCAAAGTGTCTTCGAATATGTAGAGAAATCAGTCTCAAACATAACGGAACTGTTTATGCGAGTCGAGGCGGATGTATATTATAATAAAACTGAATGGACGAAAATTAACTCATTTAGTTGTTAGAGAAATGTATAGCCCGTATGGCTATCTACTGTATTGTTTATTCAAGATATAACCTATTTAAACAGAGTAAATGTTTTAGTTGCCGACGAAGATTGGTTCTGGTGTTGTTGTATAAGTTGTATATCTCAATGCTAATGCGTCCATCACAACGTTTCATCTACAATATTTTAACACCCAATTCAAGAGAATGGCATATTGTGTTGCATGTTACCTGAGAATCAGAACATTTGTTGAATGAATGTGTTCATGCACACCGTGCATCGAGACACGCGATTCAACATGGCGACGTTTTACCTAAGATTGCTAGAGTCTTCGACGAGTGGGGTCGTTTACATTCAACCGGATGGTAATTGGATGTTGATTACTTCAAATATAAGACCCCAACATAGCAGAAAATTCCAGACACAATACCTGGAGAAGATAGCTCTCTATCATAATATAGTTATATTCCTACATTGTGAAACACCCTGCCAGAAACACTGGCTCGGATGAGAATCGAACTCACGACTTAGGGGATACCGTCCCACTGCTCCACTGGGAACTGCTCGCTAATTCAATCCATTTCACAAGTACGCGGCATATCGCCACGATAACAAGTGAGTTTTTGGATATAAATTCGAAGATACAAAGTGTCAACTAATAATTATTAATTTTTAGCTCTCTATCTTTGAGTATTCAGCAAAATAAATTGTGAGAACACCATATGGACGTAAGTAGCTTTATGCGGTGCATTCTGTCGTTGATTATGTGTAGAGACAATATAAATGATGGAAGGGGAACTACTGATCAATTTCACCGATCTTAATAAATTAACATCCTGCCAATGCTCCGCAATCGTATACATGTCGCTATGTAGGACCTTAGACCGCCCAGGCCATGAATATTCGATTGTCTTATGATATCATCGCCGCATTTTAACTACTTTACTTGCAGTCGGG
>JAVTVY010048932.1:0-22895 GCA_036873755.1 Hanleya hanleyi | reverse complement strand
TCCCCGGAGCGGAGGTGTGTCATGGGTGGAAATTATACATGTACATGTATGTACTAACTGAAATGTTAATTTCATAATTTTAATATATGAATGATTTATCTGTGGCTGTTAATATTTGGTGAAAATATTGAACTGAAATTTTGAGATACTGGACTGGATTGTAACATGTGTAATTTAACTGAACTACAGATTCAGTCGTTGAAGTGCCAAGTATTATGATGAATGTTTTAAATGCTTGAAATGACAGTGAGACTTGGAACAACAGTTTCCAGACACGATTGTTATTATTGTATGGTGAAATCCAGTTGAATACAATAGCCGATGACAGGTAATCTCACCATAGTTCAGTCATGGCATGAGAAAGAGCTTAATATACACAAAACACTGGCTCTGTGTCCGTGCAGAATGATTCAGTTGAATGTCAGTTAAATTAACCCTCCATGTGTCAGAGATGTCTATACACTTGGTATAATTTGCTGGAAACTAATATGCGAAGAAAGTTCCAGAAACAGTTGGAAAAGCATTTAACTAAACTCTGACAGAAATATTGATATTCATGTTGGCATTTTAATTGGCCAAGATAGTCCTGTTTGTTCACAACTGAGTTTTCAGTACTTTGGTACAGAAACAGTAGAAAGAGGGTTAAAATACAGAGTGACAGATACATTCTCCATTACATCAGAAAGGCATAGCTGCCAATACCTCTGCCATACATTTGATAGCGAAATGCAGGACATCTAAATTACACTCCACCAGTACATTGGTGACAGTGATATGCTTAAAATCAGTGCCAAAAATGATGACAGCACTTTCAGAGTTAAACAATGGCAGTGGAGAATGTATCTGGAACTTTTGCACTCGAACAAAGAAAATTAATAAAATATAGTCCCAAGCGGGATATAAAACTGAATTGAGCGTGAAATCTGCCTCTTCTCTTTCCTACAAAGCGGACTGAAGTCGTCACTTGAGTTATCAAAAGTTAATGTGCCAGTTATTTGTTAGAAACTGAACTGTTTGTAGCTGGGATTCAGTAGAGTAAAAGCAAGAGAAATGTAAGTAAATTTTGATAATAGATTTTATTACATGTATTCAGTGTGAGAAGTTTTAGTTTAATGAAATTTTAGATATTTGCTGGTAACAACATCAGAGTGAATTTGTGCAGGGGGCTGCCAGGCTGGTTGCACGGCTGATATTATGGGAGATGGTCTTTTTATAAGTGATTAAGTCCCGTGCAGACCAAGGCAGTCCCCAGCACATACCTTACAGGGAAACCTCCTGTGTTGTTGTTTGATGTTGTTGTTGCTTGGCAATGCGTTTAATTTTCAGTTAATGGGCTACTGTAACCTGGTTGTTTATGGCCTAACCGTATCATTGGTCAATTCATATTATTGTCAAAAGGTAGTTAAAAGTTGACTCAGGAACACGCATAAGTGACCAAATTATCGTCTGATTGTTGAGCTGTTTCCCCACATTAAGTTTCAGGAGATACTCTCTAAGATTTGGCGTATGTCATAAATTTAGGAAACCATAGCAGAGTAGTAGTCTCATTTGACCCAAAGCCAACACATATTTGAACCAGGATTACAGTTAAAACATTGACGCATTGCCAAATCAATGTTTGGAAACTACATATTGAGTATTCTTTTACAACTGCAATGACATAATGTTTATTGCATGATCATTGAACAAGCCGCATGCCTTGTTTTATAAATGATGTATTTGTCCATGATATTTGAAGTTGATTTTATATAAACAAAATTATCTATTGAAGATCACTGTTGTGTTTGTTGGGTTGAGTCATTGTGAAGACCAGTATATGTAAGCGTCCTGAGATCCGACGCTCAATTGACAGCCGTTGTCCAAAGAATTTCATATCCATACGTGTCAAACGGTCAGGATAGTTCCACGTTCTGAGCGCATCGTTTCCGGCCTCTGCTCTACCAAAATTGCCTTGTTTATTGGCTCCCCAGCTTGAAGAAGTGGCCATTTGACCCCTGACCTTGAAGGGTGTCTGTCATATGGCCCAAGCTAAAAGCAAGCTTTTAACAATTGTGTTTTAATATAAGGACGAGAGAAAATAGATGTAAACAATTTGTTAAAGTTCTAGTTCGATTGCGTTATGTTTATAGCTATAATGACATGACATTGAAATCCGCAGCATGTGCTATGTCGAGAAAAAGGGTCTGAATGGAATTATTCAAACACACATTTAGACACGAAGGATCCCTCGGACCAAAACGATATTTCCAGCAGTGAAGATTTACTGCCACCGCTCATCACCAGGTTAAATATGGGGTCCGTCGTGTCTAGATGTCGGTCTAAATTCATTTAATAACTATAATCATAACGCAATCGAGCTAGAACTTTTAAATATTATACATATAATTTATCTTGCCGCTCCATTAAACACAATTATTTTTAGGACATTTTTTTCGAAATCAAACCGCAACACCTATACACCAAAATGACGATTTGTGGTGCCACCTCCTTTCCAAAAAACTCCCTCTCTGACTTTGACAATGAACAAATAATCATTAATCTGAGTGTTCGTACGATATCTTTAGGTACAAGAATGATATGCAACCGAACGATTGAATTGACGACTGTTATTTTCTATGAATGAATATCCATTATTATCGCTCATCACCTCACAAGACATGTGAAAGAAATCCAAATTGCTAACACCACCTATCCTGTTTTGCGAAATAGCCTCAACGGCTGACCCTCGTTTCAGCGGCTGGGGACGGTCGAATGTAGGGGGCGGAGTTATGATAATTATTCAGATTATAATGTGGAATAATTGCTTCTCGATTCCCCGATTCGGCAGTTCTTCGGCCGTCTACAAATTATTCTCACAGCCTGCGCTATAGACACTAATTGTCTCTACTCGAAACATGTACGGTTGTGCAATACGGTCGAAGCTTGTAGAGATAGAGATCAAGTAAACACGGCCCGGACATGCGTGTTATTTCCTTCTACAGTCCACGACGATGCTCTCGCCTCGATATCTTCTCACTGCCAATCATAGCCCGTGCGAACTGCTTTCACGGGTTCGTAACCTCACCACTGGATATTTCCTTGGTGGAGTCGAGCAAACCAGGCAAACAAGGTCACATGGCCAAATACCGAATAGGCCTACATATTACATATTTTCCGTATATCTTGTGTGCTTTTCTTGCCGCATGATGAATTAATTGTTTTTATATAATCAAAGTTTTCAGCTACCGAATAGTGATATACAACACAATAGTCTACATGTACAAGCATTTCTTGACTTCTGAATGTAATATAATATTCGAAAGTCAACAAGATGTTAGCGTTCAGAAAGTTTCCGTCCATATTCCGAACGACTTCTTGGTTAAGAAATTCTAATGACTATAGTTTGTTGTGGCGCGTTGTACCAGGAATGTCCACAATCACGTAGAGTGTGGCTATTATCATTGTAAGCTTTCTTTCTTATGTTTATTGGTATGAACTGAGTGTCCCGGGTGAGTTAAAATGTACTGGTATATATTGTTGGGAACTACACCAGTGTTGGAGATCTGACCATCCATGTATATATTGTTGAGGGTCAGTATTGAACAAGTCGAGTGATGGTGATGTTGTTGTTGTTGTTGCTGTTACAGAATGTTTTGAGAAATGCAAATGGAATACTGAGTGTGCAGTCATGAAACATGTGTCACATTAGGCTAGTCTGAATTATGCACGATATGGAATAAACACATGAAAAATACAGGAAAAAAAAGAAAGGTTAGAATGCAAATATATATACGCGTTTTTAGTATTCGGACGAATTTGAAGCTTTTTCTCATCCACAATTTTCAATTTGCTGGCATAGATATTTAATGACGTACCACGTATTAGAGCTTAAAATTTAGTCCATATTGGATAAGTATTACTTAAGCTAAAAATTAAGTCTAAAAATCATCCGAATTCACCCCAGGTGTTGGTGTCAATTCATACAAGATTAATTATTCGACGTTAGGCAAAAATAAAGCCTGTTTAACGCGTATTCGTACTGGCGATAAATGAAACCGATAGAGCCAGTTTCGACTCAATCCCGGTGATTGAATGATCTGGCAGAATATTGAAAAAAAAATAAAAATGGCTAGAGGGAGATAACTCTTGGTATCATGAAATGTTAAAATCGGCTTCAATTTGTTATGTGGCTTCAAGATTGAGTAAAATTTGTGTTTTTTCGAGCATAATCATCTGATATCCACATTTTCCATGTAACAATTTGGAATGAACACCATGGAAATGTATATTCAGATAGGCCAGACCTCTATTCAGAGCGACATGTTAACGGTCATTCACTGTAGTACCCCCTTGTGCTCGATATAGGAGTTGAAGATCCAATCTTGTAGCCCATGACATACTCTCTCAATATGTCTACTTACAAGTTCAAAGTGTTTTATATTATTGACTCTGGCAAGGTGAACCACTGTTCAGATATACCAGACCGTTATTCAGACTGACATGTAAATGGCCATTCCTAGCAGCGCCCTCTGTCACTCGATCTACGACCTGAAGACTACTTTTCAGCTCATGACATACTCTATCAATATGCCTATTTACATGTTGAATATTACTGGTGACGTTCAAATTCAGATTCGTCTTAAACACAGCCCATTACTAATCTCCAAAATAGGGGATAGTAAAACGCACAGTATTGTTTTCTATGGATTTTCATTTGCACTCTGATGGTTGAATGCGTCACATCTGCTTCCGTATGTCCATTGCCTAGAGTATTTTACCCACCTTCAATATGTAGGTGGAAATCAATATTTTCATGGATATTTTGGATAAAAATTATGTGTTTCTTTTCATCAGATGGGGCTAGTTTGAAGGTCCATTAAGAGAAGTCTCAAGAAGCATATATCTAGCATGTATATCTGGACTTATTTGTGTTTTTGGCATTTTAATAGCATTTTCTCATCGAAACTTTCCTATCGTCAGATACTTTACACGTCTGATGATGCGCAGATTTGCAGCATACCGTACAGAAATGTATCCACATGGCATTTCTCGACTCTCTATACTACAATCCCTCATCAGGACCTTATTGGCTGTCTATGTTCATTAATAGTATCTGTGTTCAAGAAAACTGATCATATATATAAATGTAGGAAGCCATAATGTTTCTTTGTTTATAGACTTGCTTGAATTTCTCATTAAAAATATCTATGTGAAATTTGACAACACAATATATCCACAGCATATAGGTATTCCAATGGGTACTAACTGTGCAACCCTGCCGGCTGACCTATATCTGTTCTCTTATGAATATGACTATATTCAGGTGCTTTCAAAAACCGAACGACATGATATTTCAGTGGGACAGCACTATAAAATGGCAGCATTAGATCTGCTCTGTCACAAGTAGGTACCCCTCCCCCTCCCCTCACTTCCCTTCCCCATCGTGATATAGCTGAAAAAATGTTGAAAGCGACGTTAAAACCCTATTCACTTGCTCAAAAACCGATCCATTCAAAGCTCGTTCCTTTTCATTCACCAAACGCTATGTAGACGATCTTCTCGCTGTGGCTAATCACTATATAAATGACACAGTGAAGGATATATATCCACCTTTACTGGATTTTAAGGGAGCTCAGATAGCCTTACAGGCACATCATGTTTAGACCTATATCTCTATAAAAATGAAGCGGGCCTTCTCTCTCGTCGAGTGTATGACAAAAGAGATGATTACCATTTTGACATAGTAAACTATCCCTTTATGGAGAGTAATATTCCAGTGGGACCTGCATATAGCGTATACATATCGCGCCTAGTAGCATTTGCTAGATCCTGTTTTAAATGTGGCGATTTTAATCAACGTCACAAAACATTGTTGCAGAAACTTATAAAACAGGGCTACACCACCAAGCGCATCCACTCAAATTTGGGGATACATATCGCATGCTGATAGCAAAATACGAGCATAGCGTGCAAGATCTATGGCGTTACGTTTCGTAACTTGTGTCTAATTCCGCGTAACCCGGGGCTAGGGGGCATATGAACCCATGTACTTCAAGATCCTCATGGTACGCATATGAACAGTCACAATCAAAGTGTGACTGAGATACATCATTCTTTAGATGTCGACTTTACAACGAATATTACGGATTAAGAATACTGATCAGCAATACGGATTTGATATTTTTGGAACATCATGATGTCTTGCCGGCATCATTGAACATTGTTGACAGCTTCTCTCTTGCAGAAAACAAGCCTATGTTTATGTATATTATGACTGTCTTTTTGAATTTGGTGCTAATGCTGTTATATGGAATGTGGAACAGATCTTTGGATTATGGACGCGGATATTCTTTAATGGACGACGGCTGAATTATGAATGACGAACCAGACGCTTGTAATTTTCAGTTCTGTCCATACATTTCTGCAGCACTGTGAGATAATAGGGCCGTAGGTATTGTTTTGGGCATTTTCCAGGTAACCCAATCACGGGTCAACTTCGAGCATCCCGTTAATCAGCAATAAAACCCGTAACAATATACGGCTGACTGGTGAAAAAGTATCAGAGGAATTGACGTGGAAAAAACAAAAGTGTCCAAAGTATACAATGGTCATTTTTCCCGGCTGGTAATATCTGCGATATAGTAAAACGGATGCCATATAACACTTTATTATCCCACAAACAAGTTTCTATTCAATATCAGAACTGCCAGTGATTAAATGGCCTCGTGTGGTTTTCTTACTCGGGGTATAAACTTTCCATGTCACGTGCGACAGTGAAACGACGGTCCCGCCTAGAAACTTCACCTGAACATATCTCAATATTTATGAAATAACTTCACCCACTCGTAAAAAAAGGTAATGGAATAGAATATCGGTGCATCTTTTTGATTGAAGATTCCGACATATAACTCACCAATAGGTGTCATTTGTTCCAAATTGGAGAAATAGGTCAGATGCGGGAATAATTGAAAACGTCTGGCGAACAAAGAGCAACCACATGATTGTATACAAGCATGCTTCCCTCGGCACCCGACATTCAGACCCGAGAATACCGACGATTCTCGGACGTAGCCTTAGTGAAAACTGTTGTATTGGTTTCCGAACGAAAGCAGATCGAAATCAATGGCATTGGTGTTTTGGCGCGTTACGTGGAGTGTAGCTGAAAAATGTGGACCGTTTCGCAACCGAAAAGACCTTGTAGTACCCCTTGTAGCATTGCGTCTAATCGATAATCCTTTTCCAATAGTATTGCTACTAGCTAGAAGGCTTCAGAGACAACGAAATCGTTATTCAGATTTTCTTCAAGGTGTATGGTAATTTATGGCCCTCCCTGAAGCCTTTACACCTGTAGGTCGACACATCAGGGTGTAAGAGATTCGGCGGGGGTCGTAACTCTCCGCCTAATGGGTGTAGGAGTTTCAGAGAGGGTAGCTTGCGTAGAAGAGACTTAGTACCTTGTAGATACGCACTGCTATGTGTTACGCCAATTCTTGGGATATTCCGGAAAGGTATGGCCCTTTGTCGGATGCAATAATATACCATATAGTACAGTACTGTCGGGAGAGTTTCTCCATCTTATTTTTTTACTCGTTTCGATGATTTATATGCCTCCGCATATGAAATATGCTGGGAGATAATATGGTGTTTATCATGTTCAGACTGTCGGTTTGTTACATATTCCATGTGTAATCAGCTACTAGCTCAGTTTGCATCAGAAGGTTCTAAAATTTCGCTGAAATGTTCAACATGGTTGTGCCTGCCCTCTTTATGAGATGACATATATATTCCTAGTGCAACAGATTTCACTCGTTAAATCTGAAATATTAATATTGATGAGGTTTTAAACCTTTTTCACCTATCCCGTCATAAATATGACAACAATTAAATGTACAGTGTCATGTTTTTACCTCGCAGCCGGAGGGTAGGGAAGAGATACATCCGAGCAATCTCTTGATTGGCTCTATCCTATGTTTTTTTTCTTCCAACACATTGATTAAAACAGAACACAAGACCTACAATATATAATTTTCTTATAAAATAGTTTAGCATGTGAATAACATAGTTTCTGGAGAATCGAATATGCTCCTGACTATTATAGATGGACAAACGTTAAGATACGGATGATGAACTAGATTGTTTTTACATTTATCTTCCAGGAGTATCCAGATACCTGTGATCACAGACAACGTGAAGAATCTAAAATTCTTGCAGATAAATGTGTTCATGTGACCGAAAACTGAGTCGGCTTGACGTTCAGAAGTAAATACCGCTACAAACCAAACATCACCTCGTTGGCACATATCCTAGAAACAAACAAAAAAACACCAAGCAGACCAATAAAAAGCGATACAAATGATCATTGTTTCCGTATAGCTGTACCTGGAAATACATTCTGAATCATTACGAGATGATAGTAATGGTGAAAAGCCGTACAAATGGTCATTCTGTCCATATAACTGTGCACAGAAAGGTACTCTGAAGAGACACGAGATGATTCATGGCAGAGAGAAACCATACAAGTGCTCATTCTGTCTTTATAGCTGTGCACAGAAAGGTAATTTGAAGACACACGAGATGAATCACGTCGGAGAGATACAAATGTTCATTATGTCCATACAGCTGTGCACAGAAAGGTAGCCTGAAGACACACGAGATGATTCATTTTGGAGAGAAACCATACAAGTGCTCATTCTGCGTGTACAGCTATGCACAAAAAAGTGCTCTGAAGATTCACGAGAGGACTCATACTGGTGAAAAGCCATACAAATGTCCATTGTGTCCATACAGCTGTGCACGGAAAGGTCATCTCAAAACGCACGAGATGATTCATGTTGGAGAGAAACCTTACAAGTGCTCATTCTGCCTGTACAGCTGTGCACGGAAAGGTTATTTGAAGACACACGAGATGATGCACGTCGGAGAGAAACCATACAAATGTTCATTGTGTTCATACAGCTGTGCACAGAAAGGTTGTCTGAAGACACACGAGATGATTCATTTTGGAGAGAAACCATACAAGTGTTCACTGTGTTCCTATAGCTGTATAAAGAAAGGTAATCTGAAGACACACGAGACGATTCATGTTGAAGAGAAACCATACAAATGTTCATTCTGTCCATACGGCTGTGCATGGAAAGGTCAACTCAAAACGCACGAGATGATTCATGTTGGAGAGAAACCTCACAAGTGCTCATTCTGCCTGTATAGCTGTGCACGGAAAGGTAATTTGAAGACACACGAGACGATTCACGTCGGAGAGAAACCATACAAATGTTCATTGTGTTCATACAGCTGTGCACGGAAAGATAGTCTGAAGACACACGAGATGATTCATTCTGGAGAGAAACCATACAAGTGTTCACTATGTTCCTATAGCTGTGTAAAGAAAGGTAATCTGAAGATACACGAGACGATTCATGATGAAGAGAAACCATACGAATGTTCATTCTGTCCATACGGCTGTGCCGGGAAAAACAATCTGAAGATTCACGAGAGAACTCATACTGGTGAAAAGCCATACACATGTCCACTGTGTCCATATAGCTGTGCACAGAAAGGTAATCTGAAGACACACGAGATGATTCATTTTGGAGAGAAACCATACAAATGTTTACTGTGTTCATATAGCTGTGTACAGAAAGGTCTCCTGAAGAGACACGAGTTGATTCATGTTGGAGAGAAACCATACAAATGTTCATTGTGTCCATTTAGCTCTGGCTGGAAAGAAAGTCTGAAGATTCACGAGAGGACTCATACTGGTGAAAAGCCATACAAATGCTCAATGTGTCCGTATAGCTCTGCTAGGAAAGACAATTTGGAGACACATAAAAGAAGTCACACTGTGAAAAGCCATACATATGTCCATTCTGTCCATATATCTGGGCCCAGAAAGGCCACATGAAAACTCACGAGATAACTCATGGCCGTCCACTATGCTCGTATAGCTGTTCAGAGAAACGTTATGTGGTGAAACGCGAGAGATTTCACACTACCGAAATACCCTAGACATGCCCGTTCTGTCCTTATAGCTATGCCCCGAAAAGTCATCTGAAGAAACATGAACTAACACTCACGTGTGCTTTGAAAAGACACAGGCGAACCCACACTGCTGAAATGCCATATATATGTTAACTGTGTCCATATAGCTCTACTCGAACAATATGGAGAGTCACGAGAGAACTCACACTGTGGAAAACCTGACGACACACAAGATGATTCATTTTGGAGAGAAACCATACAAATGTCCATTTTATCCATATAGCTGTGTACAGAAAGCTAATCTGAAGACGCACGCGAAGCTTCATTTTGGAGAGAAACATACAGATGTTCGTTGTGCCCGTATAGCTGTGACCAAAAGGGTCCCACGGGGAGACAGGCCAACCCACACTGGTGATAAGCTAAATAAATCCTCACTTTTTGTCCGTATAGTTGTGTACTTGAATGCAATCTGGAAAAAGACAGGCGAACCCATACTGGTGAAAAGCCCTACAAATGTTCACCGCCTCCAAACAGCTCTGTCCAGCGGGGTGATTTGGAAATAAACAAGAGAACCCATACTGGCGAAAAGCCATACGAATGCTCATTGTGTCTGTATAGCTCTGCTAGGAAAGACACTACGTACGGAGAGACATAACATAAGTAGCATTCTGTCCATACATCTGTGCCCGGGAAGACCACATGAAAACTCATGAGATAACTCATGCCCATCCATTGTGACCTTATAGCTGTTCAGAGAAACGTTATCCGGTGAAACACGAGAGATATCACGCTACCGAAAAACCCTAGACATGTCTGTTCTGTCCGTATAGCTATGTCCAGAAAACGCCCCTGACGAAACATGAACGAACACTCACGGTTGTGAATCCATACCTGTAGTTGTTCAATATGATTTTATCCCCGCGCAGGGAAATGGAATTTTAAGAGATAAGACAGAAATCATACTGTTGCATTGTAGATGAGCCGTCTTTTACGCAAATATAGGAGTCAGAATCAGTTTTATTGCTCTTTTTTGTCATACAGACTGAAGGCAAAATGAGAAAAAAAAGACAGAAAAAGATATATATGTGCATATATAACAACAACTACCTAACACGGCGAGTTTACATGTTACCTGTAATCATAATACTGTTAGAGAAAGATCAGCAGGCATAATCTAAATACTGTTACAGTATCGTACCCGTACGGTTTCAACCGGACCCACTCTCTTCTATAATTTTAAAGCACTCGTATACGTACTTATAGTTACAGGTGTGATATGTAATGTTTTTTAAAGAAACTTCAGATAGCTTACACTTTCAGAAAGTCAGAGAGATGTTCACTATGTACGAACACGCGAAGGTATGAAATGTGTCTTGAAACAATCTATTATTGATACTGGTGAACATTAAGAAATTATTTCTAACTCTTACATTTTGGAAGTTATTCGCCGAATTTTAAGTTCGATCTAGCGATACTGGTTGTACAAGAATCCCCGTCGGTGGGGAAAGCCCATAGCTGATCATTGTGTCCGGAGAGTTGTTTAATAGTGAAATGACGAAGCATGAGAGAAGTCATACTAGCCATACAAATGCTCAATGTGTCCATAATCTCAGCCCGGAAACTTCATTTGACGGTTCACGGAAGAATCTACACCGGTGAAAAGCCTTGCAAATGCTCAACATGTCTGTATAACTGCGTCCACAAAGGTGATCTGAAGACACACAAGCAAACTCATACCGGTGAAAAGCCATAGACATGTCCACTGTGTACATATAGTTGTGCGACGAAGAGTGTGATAGAGAGACAATAGAGAACTCATACCCGGGAAGAACCATACAAGGCCCGCTATGTCCTTATAGCTGTATCCAAACAGGTGCTCCGAAGACACACCAGAGTACTTGTACCGAGAAAACTCCATATAAATTGCTCATTATGTCCCTTGGCCCAATTCGGAAAGGGTCTCTCTTGTTCCACTTGGGGCGAGGTGGTGCATGAACTTCCGGTAAGCACAAAAGGATACCACAATTTGTTTCATTAATAAACTATTCTATATTTCTAGAAAATCGTCTTTCTAAAGTACACGTATACAGGCTATCATTTCATGTAGAATATAACAACAGTATAATTTTCCAAACAAATATGCTGGGATACTTTATTAATATTTTATTCAAAATAATTGCTTTGGCTTCGTTAAATGTGAAATTCAGGCCACTACTTCCCGGAAGCAGTTTTTCATACTCTCCAACCCTAAAGAGCGGAAGCTATTCAGGAGAGATTAGGCACTTTCCAGAAAGGGCTATAGCTGATTCCAAACAGATCATGTGAAGAGACAAGAGATAAATAATACCGGCGACTAAGCATACCAATGTCCGTTGTGTCCATATAGGTGCTCGGTGAACTCCTGTGAGCTCATGGTGGTGCATAGCCATATACATGTCGGTATTTGTATGCCATATGAATGTTCGTCAGGACAATATAATTGTGCAGTTAGAGGTGTCACGTGGAAGGAGGACACCCATTCAGAGTGAGATGCTCTACTCAAGACACGTGTACGTCGATCAAGGTTTGACACTGTCCATGATCAGAAGTTTAGATATTTAGTATTCTGCGCACAAAACCGGTGTGCAGTGTTTTACTTGTATTTCCAGGTATTTTACCTGTAGTATCGAGGTCAATCATGGGAGTATTTCATACTCCGTAATATTGTCCGTGTATGAGGACGACATGAGTGTTCAATGAAAGATAATTCATGCTGGTTGTCATATAGGTGGCAATATGCCTTATATATGTAAATGATATTGTTAAATTTGTCCCGTCTATACACCGAGTTAGTGGACTATTACTCCTTATAAAATATGATATGTGCGCAATATTCATTTGTTTGTAATTGTCTTTATTATTGTCTGTTTTGAACGAGTGTCAGTTCATGGATCAATAGTAGTATTTTTAAGGTTTTATTGAAGCCTCAGATGTTTCAATTTCATTTCTAATGCAGTAATGTAGAATGATATATATTACAATTTGGTGACTGATTGGAAATCAATGTCAGTTTAGTAATAATAATTTGCATTATTTGGTCACGCAACTTTCCAAACTTCAACATAACATATATACGATTCGTGATCATAGAATGCAAATTAATATTACTGAATTGCCATTGATTTACAATCTGTTTATTACTTATGTTGAAATTTGAAAAGATTCGTGATCAGATAAAGGCTGGTAACGGTAGCATCTAGATGTGTTTGGATAGTGTGCAATCTGAGTTTATTTTCTTAGTGTTTTGTGTGAATATTAAAATAAATATGAGTGTAAATAATGTACAAGTAAGCATCTACATTGTAACATCAGAGCTTCATGGAACATTTCACATCTGGCTTATGGAGACTACTCTTGCCATTAAATTATCACGTTGCTGTATGTCGATGTCTATCAACGAATAAAAAACAATTTATTTCAAACAACGCCTCGGTCCTGTTTGGCAATCTTCGCTGACAAACTGAAGTTGAATCTTGGAACCATCCCCTTTAAGGTTTTCGGGTGAGATCACACCACAGACGCTGTAATCACCTGTTAAAATTCACATCCCGTGTGAGGGGTGCATTTTGTTTATTGTTCTACTCAAGGTTATGTCTCTCTTATGGTGACAGACCGTTTGAATGATGGAGGAAGCCGGAGTACCCGGAAAGAACCACCGGCTGTCGAAAAGTAGCTGCCAAACTTTTCCATATGCACTAGCGGGGCTCGAACCCGTGACGGTTCAGCGGTGTGAGGCTAGTAATCGCCATCGATGCGCCTTAGACCATGCGGTCACCGAGGGTACCATCCTGTGGGAGGTACATGCTGGTAAACATGAAGTATTGTTCAAGGTTGATTAAACTGTCGGTTGATTAAGGGTGAATTATGAAATGGAATGATGGATTGTATCCTTGACGGAGGAATATGTCAGAGAGACTGGACTTTTCGCTTGCGTGAAGCGGTGACGCAACTGAGGAATACCTGAGCTCGGGTTTCATATAGTGTACCGCTCACTTCGCCAGACCTAGGTACACGAGGCATTGAAGCAAGTATGGGTCAGTTATTAGCAGGGATATAGAATAGGTGTAGCACAAATATCTGGAGGAATATGTACAAATAGATTGCCGACTAATACATTATAAAAATGATAATATTGCAGAATAAATCTCAAAAGCATCGAAGTATTGTTATATTCTAAAGGAGATGGTCAGAAACAGAAGGACATATATTGGTTGGGCACGATTGAAATATGTCGCAACTCGAATTCTGCTTAGGTGGAACATGACGCATCATCTAACATCTTACATGTTAACAGGTTCAAAATGAATATGACTCCTGTAATCTCTTATAACTGTGTAAATTAAGCTTCAAGCAGAATAGATTCGCTTGATCGACCTATTACAGGCAGATACCGATATCTGTAACCCAGAAGAAAGATACCTGGTTAGCTGAATATCTTTACCAGCCCAATTACCAACCCGTATATTGGAGACAGCACCTTACTAGAAAATCGTTGTGAAAAAAAATATATATAATAAAATATATAATTTATTATTTATTCAAGTATTGCTGATTTGGGAAAATCTCTATATATTAAAGTGATACCCTTATATAGTGCCTGTACAATTTCCAAACCAGATTTTCATAGAACAGGTGGCCGCCACTGGCAGCTCGACTTTAACCTTTCCCCTTAGTAATCCACTACACAAACAAACGTCACACTTGAAGTGACAGACTGTGCATCAAACGATATGCTCAAGGCCCATTTCCACAGCACGCGTTTTCGCAGCGACATCCGAAAAATAGCCGTCGTGTTATTCAATGGTGCAGTACTCACAGTACGAGTCAGTCGCGGCGACATCAGAACCGCATTTTTGACGTGCGACAAAATTAGAACCAGGGCTATTTCAATGTGTTGTCGCTGAACTATCGACCAATCGGAGGGGATAGAAATCGTTAGCCCGGTGACGTTGTGGGGAATCCCTTCCGTTAAATAGCTGGAATGGCGAGAGTGTCGCTGTCATAACGCGTGCTGTGGAACTGCAAAAAGTTGTGGTTTGCAGTTGTGGTTGTCACGACGCGTGCTGAGGAAATGGGCCTTAACGTCTACCTAAACAAATATATTATCTATATTGTCCTTTTTGGAAAATGACCGTTGATGATTACTTATAATTCAACCCGCGGTGTGATTTACCAATTTGAAACCACAGGTAATATCTGCATCTTGCGCACAACTGGATTTTTAACAATGTGTGTTCTTGTTCTTATACGTTAAAAGATAGAAATTTATTGGTAGACATGTGATCACACGACGAACACATGAACAGTTTCGTAGTTCCCATATGAACAGCCGGTTGACAGTTATCTGTACACCTATAATCACAAACGGAACACAAAAGAGGCTTTTCGCCGCCTGTGTATTCTCTTACATATATGTCTAGAAAGATTAGGGCGGATTTGTAATCACATAGAAAACACTGGAAAGGTTTTTCACCAGCGTTCTCATATGAACAGACAGTTGATAGTTATTCGTAGATCGATGATCACATAGAAGGTTAACCCTCTCTGTACCGTATCAGTACTTAAGTACCGATAGAGATCTAGTTCAATGATTGCATGTGATTGGCATACAACTACGAGGAATTTCTAGACGAATACTTTCATCATATTATGCCTTATCCGAAAAATTGGAGTATGGTCTTTGAAACAACTTTGGTGATAAGTATAGCTTCGCTTCCTCCATGTTCATGACAGTGTTGTTACCAGCTTGAAACTGCTAAAGGTGAGTGAGTTAGTGAATAGAATTTAACGTCGCTTTCAACAATATTTCAGCTATATCGCGACGAACCAACTAAGCACCACCCAGTTCCGTTCCTGCCGACTCAAAGAAGAAATATTTGAAGCAGCATGGAACCAGACATCCTCCATCCACCCTATAAAACATCGAGTACAGCACACAAGACAGAGGCAGGACGCTTACATGGTGCAATAAAGACGAGTGATATTACAGTGCTAGACATCACATTGTTTCTCAGCAAAATGCATTGAAGTAACAGGAACCTGTACCCACCCAGCCACCCGCTGAAACTGTCAAAAATGCAGCTAGGCCCACAGAGAGAATTAAAGAAGTTTTTCACCATGATGTTTTCTCATATGAGAAACGAGACAATCTTTTCGCGCGGATCTGTAATCACAGAGGGAACACTTGAAGGGCTTTTCCCCAGTGTGTTTTCTCATATGTATCTTAAGGTAGCTGTTACTGACAGATTCATAATCACACTTCGAACACTTGAAAGGCTTTACACCAGTGTGCGTTCTCATATGTTTTTCAAAATTACTATTTCGGGTGGTTCTATAAGAACACGTAGAAGGCTCTTTACCAAAGTGTGTTCTCATATGCGTAAAAAGATTGCCGTCACTGACACATTTATAATCACATAGAGAACACTTAAACGGTTTTTCATCGGTGTTCTTGCGTATACGCTTAACACGAGTGGCTTTGTTGATTCTCCCACAAGTGTAGTATGTTTTTTCACCAGTAGGCCTATGCAGACGTGTCCCCTGGATGTGTGTGCCAAGACAATCTTTTCTGACAGGCAGTAGACTCTCCAATTGTCCCCCAGTCATCGCCTCCCCTTGGTGTCGATATAGAGCAACAGGAACCGGTGGCTTCAAGATGCTCATTTCTGGAGGAGGACATCGTATCTCATGGGCTTCACATTCCACACTTTCTACCTGAAAACAAGTATTATGATGGCCTCATTAAACTTGTGCTGGTGTGAACGTAATGATGTGATTATAGCCAGAGGTCAAATAAGTTAAACAATGAAAGCTCGTTTGAAAAACGGGCGAAGAGCATTTCCCCAGATAATTTTGTAACACACAATTTGGTACTCACAGGGTTTTAGATCTCTCCAATTTGGGCACACTCCCTATTAGGGGTGGCAATTTTTTTTAGGACGGGACAGTGTGTGGGGCACATACCCCTGGAGGATGAGCAATCAGGAATCATCAGTGGTAGAAGTACCTCTGAGAAGAGGTTTCTTCACCAATGGGCGAAACCCGGTGTGAGGCAACACCAACTTTATTTTGCGCTTAATAGGCCCACCAACATTAAACAAGAGCCCAAGTGGCTTCAATATACGCCCGTATATCTGGAATTACATTGGTTCAAATTTCAAGATTGTTTAATAGCCTTGATTCCAATTGATCTAGCAATCCAGAGAAAGGTCTACAATTTTTTGCTGATGAGAATGTAACATATATCACATCTTATATTGAATGATAAACTAGAATGAGCTTAACTCTTGGTAACTAGTTGACCTTGAAGCAAGAGCCGAGAGCTCACATATCCCACACTGAAATCGACAATAATCAAACACAAGAAAATAGTAGTTTTCCTGCAAATGCATTCCTTTCAGACGAGAGAATTTTTCATGAAGGAAGAAGGAAGTGATGAAGTAAACCTTTGTTCTTGAGTTAATAAACAGGTGTGAAGTTCATAAAGGACTCCTCTCCCCGTTAAATTAGTAAATGTATGGGGAACCAATCCATACCTTGAAACTAGAGCTATCGCATGGACAACAAATGTTAATGGATGAATGGACATAACGCATCATCGCATTACATGACCTCATCTTCGACAGGCATATGAAAATGTGACTTTTAATGATTTCTTGATTTTGGGGTCACAGTGACGACCTTTGACCTTGACCTCAATTTTGGTACACAACACATCGTCTTCCCTCAATCTATCAATGCACACAAAAAATCCTGATTTTTAATGATTTCCTGATTTTGGGGTCACAGTAACCTTGACCTAAATTTTGGTACATGACAAACCGTCTCCCCTCAATTTCTCAATGGACACAAAAAATCATGATTTTTAACAATTTCACGATTTTGGGGTCACAGTGACCTTAACCTTTGACCTTGAACTACATTTTGGTATGTGACACATTGTGTCCACCTAATATATCTACCGACACAAAAACAAATATTTTTAATAATTTCCTAATATATTTCGCTATTAGTTCCAGCATCTTAAGCATTGAACAAAGCTACAAACAGCTTCATATGCACAGTATATATACAAGGCATAATGTGACCTAACCAATACACATTTATGAATAGTGAGCCAGTAAATTATATCAGTCAAGTTGGACGGATATTAAAATGCCGTCATTTTCAGAAATTATTAAATGTTAAGCGATGACCTGTCAGCGATCTACAAATAGTGTGATTTAGGTGTTACAATACACACTCCACAATTGTTGTAACTCGCATGATTATGAAACATGTGAGTTACATTTGTAGGATTCCATCAATTCTGATGTGGATTGCCAAGAAAATTATACCTTTTTTATCTTAAAATGACAGTCCTTATCCAAACTTCATGACATGTAGAAATATTCAATATAGGTACATACCCACTATATCACCATACTTTATTCATTTGTGCAGTTTACTTAGTTCTTGCCAGATAAGAAGATTATGTATTGTTTTCATCAATTAGAGTGTGTATTGTATTACCTGAATCACACCATTTGTAGATCGCTGTCAGGTAGGTCATCGCTTAACATTTAACAAATTTCTGAAAATGACAGCAAGACATAATTTACTGGCTCACCTATTCATAAATGTGTATTGGCTAAGATCACATTATGCCTTGTATATACTGTGCGTATGGAGCTGTTTGTAACTTTGCTCACTGCTGAAGATACTATAACTAACAGTGAAATATACAGAATGAAATTGTCATCCCTACTTGGAGTTGCTTTTCTTCTCTATTATTGGAAAATCATCAGTGGTTCCAATGGATTACTTCAATTAGATATACATGTAAAAAATTTCCCAGGTGGGTTGTGCCATATAGCAGGTATGTATTAGTTTCACTTCAAAAATCTTTCTACTTTTTCAGTTCAAGAAATAATTATCAGCATTTGTAATTATGCTGTCAAAATGCAACAGTATGTTCAACAGCATTAACCGAGTGATAATTTGGGATTTTATTCATTGAAAACTGGCCAGAATGCATCCCCAGACATCTGGAAGCCCAAGACTTTACAGCCACTGGAGATAAAGAAATGGACTTGGGAACAGGATCAAATTATTATATCAGTAATGGAGAGAGAAATGACACTAATTGTGGAAATGAAGTGTTTACTTTGTTGACACAAGGGGTGTACTAGTCCATTATGCAATAAGTCAACCATTACAGGTGTTATTACCAGAAAAGTCAACATACAGGCCTCAATATGAGGCCTGACAGGTAAAGCAGAATATAATGGCCTGACTTCAAGCTCACTTGAATCCTTAAATTCTCCATACTGACCATCCACTCCTGCAGCCTAGACTAAGATATATTTAGCTGACTTTACCCTATGCCACATGATTATGCCAGCACTAACAGCACCAATGTCCTTTCAATCCATTTTAAAACCATACTGTTAATAAAATTAGTAATTGAAAAAAAAAAGAATGTATAAGGAGATATAAATCAAACATTATGTTGATGGGCTGCAAAATCCGTATGAGAGGTGGTCCTTCAATTTCAATAAAAAAAAAAACAACTTTCAGGCCTTTGTCTGACAATAATAAACTTCATAAACAGATTAAATGCCAATAAATTGTGCTAAAAACATTTACTGTCTTTCGTGCCATCCAATGATAAACAATATCACAAACCTACATGATGCAGCAAAATCCTCAGATGTGGCCTGGGGAATGTAGATATTGGACTCAAGTCGTGAGAATTTCATATATTTAAAAAAATGGCCATTTGGCTCACAAGAGATGTAAGTTATAACACTGGGAATGCTATGATCATGTTCAGCAAAACAGAATTACTTTTCCCTGATTAAGAAGCAAATTTCCATTTTTGTGAAAAGAAAATCTTATTTTGAAATACAAAAATGAGTCTCCATGATTCGTCAACACCACCAAAATCTTGTCAGTTCTTTGCCTATCTTGCAAGATCATTATACCCGAATTACATGGAAATCGAACACGTTGTTCAGAAGATATGATGTTACACATGTTTACCTGCATTCATGTCTATAGTGCCATCTAGTGATGACCAAATGCCACGAAAAACAAGCGGGTGAAATCTAAAGCCCTAGGGACATGGCACATAAAAGTTTAATCGAAAAAACTTTAATCGTGATAATGGTTATTGAGGTTTTGACATTAAGTCAGATAAATGAGATTTTTCATTTAAATGGCAATTTGATTCGCACGGAAAGCGAATTATCATGTCGGCAATCCTATATTTATGCTTGGCAACCTAGAATCGAACAGTTTTTAAATATTTCTCCAAGCGAATCTGTGAATTTTCATTTGACGAAAAACTTTTTTTTTTTGAGACGCAAAAAACTTGCCTTTATAATTATGCCAGCTACACCAAAACCTTTTCAGCACATTAACTATCCTTCAAGACCATTGTAATAAAATTTCAAAGAAATCAGACAAGCCGTTCAGATGAAATCGTCAGAGAAAGGTTTACCTATGCTCTGACTACAACGCCACCTAGTGGTGAGCAGCGGGTATCGAAACACAACCAGACAAATTTCCCAGGCCTAAAGAGATAGTACACCAAGTCTGCCCCAAAAATATTTAACGGTTTCAGAGATATTCACGTTTAAAGTCGCGGCGGCGGCGGCGGCGGCGGCGGCGGCGGCGGCGGATCCGGCGGAGCCGTTTCTCATGAAAACATAAGAGCATCCACTTTGTGGAAATGCTCTAACAAGCAGTTCAGTCTCTCAATATATTAGGAGAGCGATCGATCTCCCTCTCCATCGCTCGCCTAACTTTTCCTCCAGGAGTGTTATTCATCACTCTCCTGGAAAATGGAAATGCATCGAGGAGTAATATCGACAAGAGTGAATCACTCTCGCGGTACAGAAATCATTCAATATCAAATCGAGGCGAGCGATCAACAGCTCCCGCAAATTTTACAAACATGAGTAGACTGTAAACATAATTTACCTATGGGTATGGCATACGATTTCTCGAAATAAAAGTGAAAAACATATGGTTACATCGATTTGTCCCATTAGTACCATCGAAAATGTATGTTATGGAATGAGAATTATTGTATAGCAAGCCTCACGTCCGACATTCAGTAACCATCAACCATTCATCGACCATTTCTGTGGTCATATTTAAAAGACCACAATCCACAACCTCAAGCATAAGAGAACATAGAGAGAACATAGAAACAATCTCCAATACTCACTTTGACTGGACTCGCGTTCATCTTTCCCACCGCAATATTGGTACCATTGTCTATGCCGCCTGTTTGCTCGAGTTTGATCCCATCATCTGCATTTGATACGTTCTCTGGTATTTGTCCATCCTCTGCTTTAATCGATGACCCGAGCGTAGGATAAATGCAATCAGCGTCTGACGGTTCTTGTTTAATAGGAACATATGTGGACTGTTTATGGGCTTGATGCTCTTCTATGGTGCTATGCAAACCTGATGCAGACGATTCGACCCCAGCAGCGTGCTGTGTCATGACGGAATCTGTATGGTTATATTGCGGGTGAAACATAGGGAGATACTGATCCAAGGAGAGGTTCAGGCTTTATCACAACGGACGATGGATAAATCCTCATATCTGCTCACTATCCATATCTGTCATTTATTCCACAATCTATTTTCTCAGATGAACGAATTCGTATATTTTACTTTGTTCATGTCCACATGTATCCTTTGAAGAAACATTATATATTTATATCTGGGTTCCACTGACAGACAAACATTTGACATCGGACGATAGCATACAGTTTATGCATATAGATGGATTTCTTGTTGATGTTTTCATCCGGGGGTTCTCTGAAATGATAAAAGCCAGCTGGTAGGCCTAATCCAGACCTCTATTTAACGCTAAGTGGTTCTCTGGGCTGCACTATGCTGGTTTCATGCTGGCGTTACACGAGGGATATCTATATGCCTACCAATGACGTCAGACAAGAAATCCATTTATTGTTATCCTATTCTGAAATATGCGTTTGCAAATACTTGAACTAATAATGGTATGTGAATTCTGTGGATATAGTACCAGCAGTCAGTCACCTTGGAGGATATAAATCTAGAACTTCAGCTCAAACAAGAGGTATCCACGCAGGAGTCGTGGATTAATTAGATCCGGGTGTCCGTCCACCTAGCTAAATAATATATAGCCCTCAAGAGTATGAGGGCTATAGGTCGGCCCCAGTCACCTCCAGCGAGGGTTTAAGATAATTTTATTACGAATCACCCACCTCTGAAATTGCCGTACATCTAATCTCCATCCCCTCCTGCGCACTATTTTAAAATCTTGCGCACTATTGTGAAATAGTGACGCATATATCGCCGTCTGAATTTTCCAGTCGAAATCTTCAACTCTCTACGCGCCATGTTGCAAACGGCCCATATACACATAATAGCGTGACGTCACCAACATGGCGCGTAGAGAGTTGAAGTTGTCGACTGGAAAATTCAGACGGCGATATATTCGTTACTATTTCACAATAGTGCGCAAGATTTTAAAATAGTGCGCAGGAGGGGATAGAGATAAGATTTACGGCAATTTCAGAGGTGGGTGATTCGTAATAAAATTATCTAAAACCCTCGCTGGAGGTGACTGAGGCCGACCTATAGCCCTAATACTCGTGAGGGCTATATATTATTTAGCTACCGTCCACCTTGCCGAACTACAACTAAAGTGCTAAATCGGCCGTTCGCCGGGATCGATATAATCACTAAGCACTGATATCATTCATAAATTGCGTGTACCATAGACTCTCTAATATTTCTTTCGAGTCAAATCCAGTCGGGAACGAACAAAGAAAAACGTCCATGTCTGCACCCGTTTGGCGTTGAACGCGCCGGAACAGAAAATCGCGCGGTAAACACCGGTTGACCCAAATTAGAAA
>JAVTVY010048931.1:0-22312 GCA_036873755.1 Hanleya hanleyi | reverse complement strand
CACCACTGCCGTCCTCCTTCATTCCACGTCCGACCACAGTGCCATGGACCAACAGCAGCTGCCTCCGAAGACAGCGTCTCGCAAAACGCGCAAAGCGCAAGTGGTCTTTGGGGTGCTATTGCTAACCCTGCTGAGTGTGTTGTACGGAGGTGTGTTTTACGACGTAGCCTATGTCAGCACGTTACTTAACCAACGGAGAACACCAGGCACCAGCGAAACCGGTCTACAGAGAGCACCAGTCGTATCGAGCCCAGTCACCACCACCACCACACCCCGCGTACAAGCCACGTCGAGCTCTACACCTACACCAAGTACGCCCACTACGTCTGAACACCCACCGGATTTCATCCCTCACAGTGAACTGACCACCCACGTTGTACCCACCCCCAGCACCATCTCTGACAGTGAACAGACAACGACGACCGACGTTGTACCCGCCACCACTCCAGTTCACTCGTACGAAATTTACAAGAGCGGGTTACCACGACAACGGATACACCTCGAACCATGGACCCTGGGTGGCAGCATCCCTTCACTTGCGTCATCGCAGGACCGACGGGCTCCGGCAAAACGCACTTCGTCAGGAAGCTCCTTCAACACGCCAACAGCATGATCACTCCACCCATTGCCAGAGTCGTGTGGTGTTACGGAGAATGGCAGGAAGCGTATGCAGCAATGCCCCACATCACGTTCGTGGAAGGCCTACCCAACCTGGCCGATTTGGAACCTGACACCTTGGTGGTTCTGGATGATCTCATGGCGAAGACGGATGCACGGGTCACCCAACTCTTTACCAAAGGCAGCCATCATCGACGGCTCAGCATCATCTACATTGTGCAGAATCTGTTCAGTAAAAACAAAGAACATCGGAATATCAGCTTAAATGCCCACTACCTGGTGGTCTTCAAAAACCCGAGAAATACCACTCAACTGCTGCACCTGGCGAGACAGATGTATCCCGGCCGCACACCGTTTGCGTTGGAAGCCTTCAAAGATGCCACAACCCCTCAGCACGGGTATATGCTCTTCGACCCCAAGCAAGCCACCCCCGACCACCTTCGACTACGGACCGGCATCTTTCCCGGAGAGACCCACCACGTGTACATGCAAAAATAATGTAAACACATCCACAGTGGCGCCCCCAGCTGGGGTCTGTGTTTTTGATGATGGGGAATAATAAAAAGAATGAATACCACAGCAGGGTTGACTTTGTCTGTGAGGTGGATAAAAAGAGCAGAGTTGTGGGTTCTAGCATTAGTGGTACAGGATGTCTGCGCGAGTACGGAAGCACGCTCCCACGCTCCGTGTATTGAAGACGGCCTCACCCGAGTTAGTCCGAACCATTGTACGCGGTGCGGACCCTGACCTTGTACGCTGTCTGTGCGAGATCGGGTACAACCTGTTAAAAGGCAACGTACCACTGACTCCGGCTCAGAAGACCAAGTTGGCCAAGCATAAGACAGGTCTCCGAACCCTAGTCCACAAGCGGGTCCTCAAACACAAAAGAAAAAGGTGTTACAGAAAGGCGGCTTTCTTGGGGCCATCTTAGCACCGTTGGCCGCTTCCGTGTTGGGTCCAGTATTGGGTGGACTCTTCGGCCGACAATGAACCACACGAAAAAATGGTCCTCGTCGAACCACGGTTCCTGCAAAACCTCCAATCACCCTACCCTGTCCCACCTACGGTGAAGACCATAAACAGCCTCGATGGAGAGATGCAACAGATCTTACAGAGACCGGGTTAAGCGACAGTGAGAAAGTACAACGGTACAATGAGACGCTTCAACGGTACATGACGTTCATGGACCAATACAAAACCCTGTCTACCCCAGCAACAGCACCACCACCACCACCACCACCACCACCACGTGACAGACCGCTGACCTCAGCACCGTTCCAACAGCCGCCATTACCAGGGGTAGCCCCCACAGCCCCACAGTGGGTGGAAGACGAAGTGCTGAAGAGTGTACCTGCCTCGTTCAAGAAACAAGCTGGCCTGGTATTACAACGGATGAAACAGAATCCTAACATGACTTGGAATGATAAAGGCGAACTCCTGGTACAGAATCAGGTGGTCCCCGGCACCCACATGACGGATTTAGTGAATGATCTGATGCGTCAACGCAGATCGCACACCGATCCTCGAGGATGGGAGGTCTTCGCTCAAGGCTTGAAAGACATGCATGTACCACAGGAATTGGTGGGGAACCCCCACCGCTGGGCCTTTATGCAGCAAACCCAGCAATCGCCGAGTCGTGCACCACGACTCTCACCACAACCTTCTTGGGAAGCTGACTGGGAACCGGAGTTACCCCCCAAAACTCCACCACCATCACAACGGGCACCTTCTTTTCAGACCTTTAAAAAACCACCCTCGATCAGGACACCCCACATCTCCAGAGCCGTGACACGTAGCAAGTCAACGCGACGAACACGACGCCGGACACAACCGCCCAAGGCCTGGAACACCTATTAAAACCAACAGCAGCAGCAGGACAGCTCAGTCGCCATGTTTTACCTGACCCTACCCAGTAACAGTTCGCTGGATGTGTTTCCTGACAACACCGTGCCAAGTACGTCACCCAGTTACCGCAACCGTTACATTTACCTGGCCGGTGGGAATGCGGCCTCGTGGATATCCAATACCCTTACTCGTGGTACAACGTGCGAGCCAATGAAGTGTGGTACGAGGTGACCTACGAAGGCAAAACACCCGACTCACCCTGCCCGAAGGCCAATACGATACCCCCAAAGAGTTCATGGGTGGGCTGTCAAGACTGATGCATTATAAGGCGCTACGGGGGTGACGAATACTTCAAGACCCATCAAAGCCTATCCCTTCAAGAATCACGTGGACTTCGATTACAACGCACACAACGACAAGGCACAGCTTATCGTCTCCGGCAAGGCGAGTGTCGTACTGAGTGCTATCCTACAGCAAATGCTGGGTTTCGATCTAAAGACGTTCGCTGGTCCCACCGAACACCATGGCGAGATGCCGATGGATATGAAGTCGGGTATGTACGGACTCTACGTCTACTCGGACGTGGTGGACAACCACATCGTGGGCGATATCAACACACCTCTGTTACGGGTGGTCCCCATTAAAAAGACGTATGGAGGTCAAGTCACCCACAGTTTCACCCACATGCTCTACTTGCCCGTACGACAAACTGACATCAACACGATCACGGCGGATATAAGAGATGACACGGGACGACCGGTGGCATTCGAACGAGGAAAAGTGGTGCTGACACTTCATTTTCGACAAGCACGTGCTCCCCACTTTGCATAATGAAAGTACCTTACGAGTGCGATGCACGCAGCTATGCCGACTATTATGCCCAACAGGCCGGGGGTGGTTTTCCGGTATTTAGCGGTGCACGCATGCAACGAGGACATGGTCTGGGGAACATACTCGGCAGCATTGTGAAAACGTTCCTGCCCTTGGTGACGCGTGGGGTGAAAGCAATCGGTAAACAAGCGGTACGCAGTGGACTGCAAGTGGCCGGTGATGTCTTGGGGGGCACAGCACCCCGACAAGCCTTGAAACGACGGGCCAAAGAAGCGGGAGGCGTCTTGGTGGCCAAAGCACAACGCACCGTTGGGAATAAAAGAGCTGCCCCACCGAGACCACGCACCAGTCGACGACCGACCCAGCGACGACGCACATCGAAGAAGACAAAGGATATCTTTTCTTAAAACATGTCCTTAATCCACGCCGAGTCCTGCCCCTCCACCAACAGTGAATTTGATTTGTGGACCGTGCCGCCCACACAAACCAGTGTCGAACAAGGATTATGGGTGGAGCATCTCCCGCTCTCCAGCATCAACGAAACCGGGCCCATCGAGTTCACCATCAGTAATGCGGATACGGCCTATGTGGATTTAGCCCATACCTACTTGTATGTGAAAGCCAAGGTGGTCAATGGAGCTGGCACCAGAATCGCTGACCAAGCAACGGTGGGCCCGACGAATCTCTGGCTGCACTCGATGTTTCAGCAGGTGGATATTTTTCTCAGCGACAAACTCATCAGTGACTCCACCAACACGTACCCCTATCGAGCCTACATCGAGACACTGTTGTCGTATGGCCGAGAGGCTAAAAAATCTCAGCTGACAACCGCTTTATTCTACAAGGACACGCCCGAGCACATGGACACGGCGGACAATGAGAGATATAACAAACGGAAGGCTTTCACTGCGAACAGTGCCTCGGTGGATATGATGGGTCGACTGCATGCAGACATGTTCATGCAAGACCGGTACCTCTTGAACAAGATCCCCATCAAATCCGACTGATACGGGCGCCTCCGACCTTCGCCTTGATGGCCACTAACGTAGAGGGGCATGCAGCGGACTATAAGATTGTCATCCAAGACGCAGTCTTGTATGTCCGAAAAGTGAAACCGAATCCAGCCGTTCAATTGGGACACATGAAAGCCTTGGAAACAAAACCAGCCCAGTACCCTATCCGACGTGTACAAACCAAAGTGTTCTCTGTGCCTGCTGGAAATATGGGCGCCAACAAAGAAAACCTGTTCCTGGGGAACTACCCAAGCGATTGATCCTGGCCTGTGTGGAAAATACCAGTTTCAGCGGAGCCTACCCAGAGAATCCGTTTGACTTTCAACATTTCGGCATCAATTTTGTGGCCCTGCATGTGGATGGACAACAGGTGCCAGCCACGGCCTTAACACCGAACTTTGGGCGGAGGAATTTCATTCGAGCCTATCAGAGCCTGTTTACAGCCACCGGTCAAATAAACCAGGACGAAGGGAATATGATCAGTCGGGAGGACTACGGGAACGGATACACGTTGTTCTGTTTCGATCTGACCCCCACCTTAGAGAACGACCATCAGCTGGCCCTGGCCAAGCAAGGCAACTTACGGTTGGAAATCCACTTTGCACGAGCCCTGGCGACCACCGTCAATGTGATCTGCTACGCCGAGTTTGACAACATCATTCAAGTGGACAAGGCGCGCAACGTCCTGTGTGACTTCTCCACCTAACATGGATACAGACCAGATAACCACCGTGCTGGAGAATGACCCAGAGACACGTAGGGTCTTTCAAGGGGTGTTCGCCCGAGATGTGTTTCCATTAGACCGTATGTATCCGGCTGCTTACGTTCTCAACACGGACCCGATGGATCGACCCGGTGAACACTGGGTGGCCGTGTACTTGACAGAAGAGCAGGGGGAATACTTTGACCCGTACGGTCTGCCACCCCTCCATCCCGATTTAGCAGACTTCATGGATCAAGGCACAGAGACGTGGTGTTGGAACAGTCAAACGTTGCAAAGCCTGACCAGTGGCGTGTGCGGACAATATTGCTTGTTTTACCTGTACCATCGATGCCGGGGAAGACCCTTATCTACTATCGTACAGATGTTTGACGAGTACCCCCAGGCCGAGGACCGCGATGTACTCGTCTATGACTGGGCCGCCCATCATTTCAATGTACAAGCCCCGTTCTGGGCTTAAGTTAATGACAAGCCCCTTGTTCTGGGCTTAAGTTTACAAGCCCCTTGTTCTGGGCTTCAATGTACAAGCCCCTTGTTCTGGGCTTCAGTTAATTACAAGCCCCTTGTTCTGGGCTTGAGTTTTCACGTGGTTGTTCTCACGTTGTTGTTGTTCACTGAATAAAAAAAATGAGATCTCACCAAAAACCCCTGTCTTGTGTGTTTTATTCCTAATGCATCAATGCCCAATGTGGAGATTCAGTCAAACTGAAATCAGTGGTGTAGGATGGGGCCAAAATGTAACCCATCAAGTTTAGAATGCAAGAGCACTATAGTCAAAAATAGAGAGCCAATGAAATCAGCCTACAGACCAAGTACGTGTTTTTGGTCTAGGTTTGGAGCGGGCATTTCATTGAGGTACGTGTATACGGTGAGTGAAAAGATTCGTCCAACACGTATAGATTATGTTGATGACTATAAGTTCTAGGTAACCCATCAAGGTTAGAATGCAAGAGCACTATAGTAAAAATAGAGAGCCAATGAAATCAGCCTACAGACCAAGTACGTGTCTTTGGTCTAGGTTTGGAGCGGGCATTTCATTGAGGTACGTGTATACGGTGAGTGAAGAGACTCGTCCAACACGTATAGATTATGACTATAAGTTCTATGAGCATAATGCATGAAAGTGGCTTTGAACACCGTATTAGCCAATCAGTGGCCTAGAATGGAGCCAAAGGTAACCCATCCATGTCCAGAAAAACATTACCCGGGTGTACAAGAACCCAGATGTAGGCGCGGACGTCAGCGAAAGCACACCGTGAGTACCCCAATTGGCTGATTGACCGCTGATTGGTTCTTTTTCTCGACCGCTGATTGGCTCTTTTTCTCGACCGCTGATTGGTCCAAATGGAACTGCCCATCTTTCCCAGGTTCATCTAGAATCCCCCTTTTTTGTGCTCAAGCTCTGACTATAGCGATGCCGCAACATTGTCTCATTGGACATTGGACCGTCTGACCTGGAGGTGACCCTTTGACCTTTTGACCCGCGTCCGCGCGCGCACTGCCGGGGATGACGCGGGATGACGCGCGCGCGCTGCGGGGCGCTGGGGCGGGCCAGGCCAGTGGAAAACACCCCGGCGGTTGAACATTGGAACTCTTGTGGGTTTGGAGGATGAACATACGGACGTCTAAGGGAAAAAATTGGAACTCTTCTATGTTTGGAGGTAGTTTTTAGTGAAAACCCGGAAGTGACGTGACAACCCACGTGACCTGCGTATATACTCCTGTAAAATAGAGCCGATTTTATTTCTTTGGAAGGGGCAAGGTCAATAGGACTTGCGCTTTTTATACTACTAAACTGTGAAGTAGATTACATCTTACATAGGCCTTAAGGCCGTGATATGCATATGAAGTATTCTGGGGCATGGTCAGTACTTTCCAATTTTCCCTTCGTCTACTACTCACCGATTTATATTTTCAATGAATACAAGGTTGTCTTGAGAAATATATCTCAAAATATGATTAATTAATGATTTTCCATCATGACAAACGAAAAACCGGCTTCCAACAAATATGGCGGTGGGTATTCGAAGCTCGAAGTCAGAAAAATTGCCAAACTTCAAAAAATTCAGATCTCAGCAACCAGAACGTCTTATGTGCTCACAGTTATTCACAATATCGTAAAATATGTATACTTGCTAACCTTAGTTGGATTCGTCATGAAATCATTTAGGAATAAGTAATTCGGGCACTTTTTGTGACATAGCAAAACGAAGATGACAGCCGTTTCCCTTTTCGCTGCGATGGTTTACACGAAAAACCGGCTCAGTTATAAAAATCCATATCTCCGTAAATATGAAATGTCCAAACTTTTTACGTCAAGACAATATTCTCTTATATGTGTACTTCCTATTTCCCGCAGGAATTTATGCAATATAAATTCTTTCCGCAATAAACTTACAATTTACTGGTAATGGTAACGAAATTCTCCGTGTCAATTTGAGCTGGATATGAAAAACGCACTGAGTCACACGTGCACTGGCAACAATTCGCAACAGTGTAATGAAATGTGTTCATTTTTTAGGCGCCCATTTTCTACGACCTATACAGCCAACGTGGTTTATTAATATGCACACACATATGTTTTTCTTATAGTTCATTGGCTGAACCGCGAGGCCGGGGGAAAAATATCAAACTTGTTTGATAATTTCGCCTCGCGAGGCCAAATCCTCAGCGTGTGCGGCGAACGCAAGCCAACAGCTCAGCAGTTTTACCGGACAGGCCAATGAATCGCATGTTATTTTCACTCGATTCATACGCTCGACTCTTCAAAATGGACTTGAAGAAGACGTTATGCGGGAACTGAAATCAATTTCTTGAAACTTTTGCTCACCGTGTGCGCTGAAACAACAAGAGAGCTGACAGGCAATTGAGGCCGTTAGCTCAGCTGATATCTCTCGTGTGCGCCGGGCTTAACACCAGGCAGAGCCAGGAAACATGTGTGTGTGTGTACCGGATTTATCGATGGAAATATCTGTGAATTTCGAAAAAATATATATGGAAATGAGATTCGTGGTGATACCCATATTTTTTTAGCATACGAATGCATCGTGATGAAGGCTTCATGGTGTGTTATACCCACCTAGGAAAAAAACAGCCCCCAGATATGCATCAAACGTCCGGGAGTATGGAATATAGGTATACATCTGGACTAAACTCTTTTATCAGGTAAGCTAGACTTTAGTACTATACTTGCGTTGAAACCCATGCAGACAACCTATTCAAATTTCAATGCATTGGCAACATAGCGTCGCACGAAATATACGCGCCCCTGTTGACCAGGATTTTTTTATACTCCCACAACAACAGACAATTTGAAGACAATTTTCTAGCGGGGTGTTTTCTTGAACATAATTGCTGTAATATACTCTTCTTTTTGTGGACGCTAAATATAGGGGAGAAAATGGCAACATTGTGACCAAACCATAACAGTTGACAGCTGTAAAAATAGATACCGTGGCATAAAATGAGAGAGAACATTTCAATCTGCCAATTTTCGAGATGAAAATTTTTTCTTGACGAAATAGAAATGAACGCGAATCTATATTCTACAAAACATTTTTTCTTGACGAATTTTTTTAAAATTTAAAAAAAAAGAAAAAAAAAGAATGAACACTAACAACCATTTTTTTAATTTTCTACTATTTTTTTTACAATTTTTTTGAAATTATTGAAAAAAAGGGAAAAGGGGGGAAAGGGGGAAGGGGGGGAGGGAGGGTTGAAAAGTGGGCGGGGCTGAAATTTTTTTTTTAAATTTAAAAAATAAGAAAAAAAAGAATGAACACTAACAACCATTTTTTTAATTTTCTACTATTTTTTTTACAATTTTTTTGAAATTATTGAAAAAAGGGGAAAGGGGGGAAGGGGGGGAGGGTGCGGTGAAAAGGGGGCGGGGCTGAATTTTTTTTTTTTTTTTAAATTTAAAAAAAAAAAAAAAAAGAATGAACACTAACAAGCATTTTTTTTAATTTTCTACTATTTTTATTAACACAAATAGAATGAACGTGTTCACCAGGGTATTGAATTTTAATACAATTATATCTGAGTATTGAATTTTAATACAATTAACAGTCAAAAAACTCTGAATTTTTAATACAATTATACGCTCTCAAGTCACTTCAATGAATGTGTAGGAATACGGTAAATGTTTTTCAACACTTGTTCAATAGTTCTGCATTTAATACAATTAACAGTAAAAAAACTCTGAATTTTTAATACAATTATACGCTCTCAAGCCACTTCAATGAATGTGTAGGAATACGGTAAATGTTTTTCAACACTTGTTCAATAGTTCTGCAACAAGACTTGTTTGAACTCATCATCGTCTTTCAGTCCCTGGTGCACGTAGATCTGACCAAGCTGACCGATCACCCCCATCGGTTGAATGCGTCACCCGTGCACTGATGAATATCATGCCGTACACACACTCTATGTCTACATGCTGCTCGCTGACTTGAGCTCAGTAAACCCTTGTACCTAATGTGACAATGTGTTAAATAATAAAACATGGTGTTTGATATTTCAATTTGTTTTGCTGTGAACATACTAAACATACCCAGGGCGGCTCCCCCCAGCCTGGGTATGATGTAACATTGGGGTAATAAACTATATAAACATTACTAAACTTGTTGTTCCCAAAACGGCTATTTTCATACCCTTCGGCCACCGCGCATGCGCAGAAGGCCGATATGTCAACCCCACCCCACCCCCAGCCCATTAGATGCCCCCTCCCCTAAGCTTCACTTGGATACCTCACTCGACCCCATCGGACCATTTTATCTAGGGACTACTTTTTCTCCGCGGAAGGTTTTTCCCGCGACCGAATCACCGCCAGACATGACCGCGGATGAATACATTCTTGCACTCACTCACACCGGCCGCCATCTTAAACCCACCACCACCATCCACCCACCAAGCCGCCATCTTAAACCCACCACCACCATCCACCCACCAGCCGCCATCTTAAACCCACCACCACCATCCACCCACCAGCCGCCATCTTAAACCCACCACCACCATCCACCCACCAGCCGCCATCTTAAACCCACCACCACCATCCACCCACCAGCCGCCATCTTAAACCCACCACCACCATCCACCCACCAGCCGCCATCTTAAACCCACCACCACCATCCACCCACCATACACCACGTGACATCAATACTCGCTTCTGATTGACTACCTCCACGTGACCTCCACAAAATATGCAAATTTCCGGGGTCAATGTGACTCGATTGACGCTTTGTATACTACTTGTGACCCGTAGTTTGTTTGAGGAATTTGATTCAGGACTTATGAACATCAGTATTTGTGGTGATGCTCCTCATAGTAGAAATGTAGTTGTAGAAACTCAGGAGTAAACAGACATGGATCAACTGGAATTGCATCCTATTGCAAAGAAAATGACCAAGTTGTTATCGCCTCTGCCTTCTACGCCAGGTGAATCTTCTGTCAAACAGAAACATACAGAAGAAACGTCACTTCCGATTTCACTCCCGACTTCACTTCCAGTTCCACTTCCAATTAAGAATGTCATTGAGGCAATGTAAAAACACTGTACGCGGTACAGTAGACGCTGTTGCTAGTCACTTTGCTACTGGGTCCCGGATTCATCGAATTCCACCTGAACAAGATCTACGACCACTGGTTACCCAGCTGACACCCACCAATGTCCATCTCAGTAAGGTTGCCGCTCAAGTGAAACGTATGCAAGATACTCGAGGCCAGCTGATCAATACTTTTGACAGTTTTACCTCATCACTGTCTGGCCTGAAGGTAGATTTGAGTAGGCATACAAAGTAGCCCTATGACCTCTCAACAGTGGTTAAAAACCTCGACCAGACTGTCAATAGTCAAACTGGCACTATCCGCGCAGCTGTACAAGGAGTCCTGGATTCTCAGGTTGCTTTAACAAGTGCCTTGCAACTTTAAGCTGAAGGGTTCCGTTTTCTGAGAGCCAAGGTTGAGACTGTGCTAGAGGAGGATAAGGGTGGAGGCCAAGTTACGGGCCTGGTTCGCAGAATTCTTAAGTCAGAGGGCACAGATAGTCAGACATTCAAACCACTCTTTGAGAAGCCCACAAAAACTCTACCCGAACAGGACCAGGACTCTAAGAAAGGTCCACGAAACAATAGTCCTGTGAGGAATGAAGACCGAAGGAGGTGAGACAGCATTCTCCACGAAGACAGGCCCCCTCCTATCCATTCCAAAGGAGGCAGGGTTATTGACCCAGGAATGATCTACGGACTCCACTCACGGAATCCTTTACTCGAAGAGACCGGGAGTAGTGATAAAGTGATGTTTTCTTGATACACTTGAACTGTGAAGTTATGTTGTAACTGGACTTATATTACTTATATTGTGTATATTCGATACCGAGAAACTTGTGCGCGATCAGTTATCTGTGTGGTACCTGATATATTTTCCAATGCTCGTCATTATGTGAAGCTGTAAGTTAACTGTCACAAGAATTTATGGACTGTGTTGACTGAGATGTTGAGAAATATTTTTCGTGTTTAATTCGCGAGGACATCTTGAACTGTAAGAGAACTTGGTTATGTGACCGAATATGTGAAGAGTTGAACTTTGATTCAACAAAGAACTGTACATGCGTTTTGTGATTGATGCTTGATTAAGGTTAAAGTGAACGGGTCCGTTATCACCTTAAGTGGGGGATAGTGAGACAAGCATCAAATTTACTGTGTTTACATTTGCATTGTTTTAATTAAACTTACAAATTGTTATCCTTATAAAACATTTCTCATGGTGTTCTTTCATTGTTGTTCTATTACTTGTAGTTCACTACAGATAATTACCAGCGATATCGAGTATTTTGAGCTTATCGGCAATCTGTCTATAGTATATATTTGCATGTTGTTGTTGTAGTGAAATATTTAGTTTGTGCCACGTGGCCATGGATTTTGTGCTGTAGACCTTGAATTAATGGAGTTAATAAATGATCTATTCGCATAAACGAAGTTAGAATAATCTATTATCTTGGCTATGCATTTCATGTCAAACAGTGGTTTGATGTAGTTCAGCACTTGTTGATCAGGAAAGTTGCATTGATTATTCCTTTCTACACGGAGGCAGCCATGTTGTTTTTATAGTGATACTCTTTGAACCAGACGTTCGTATTTTATTTCAGATCAAACTAGAAGAGTATCTTGGATAGAACAATATCACTGTGTAAACTATATTTAAAATCTGTTATGAACATGCAGTAACTTTGAAGATCCAGTGCATAGTTTTATCTACAGAGCGATTTTGGTTTTTGAACATTATGGGTTCGAGAATAGCGTGCATATAAACGAGAATTTCGCCTTTCTCGGGGACTTGCTCCAATACCACGGACAAGTCCACAGTTCTTCTTCGAAGACTCCTCCGGCTGCTCCAGCTTATGAGAATTTACCAGAGGTATGCTGAAACATTGGAATTAATGCTACTGGCTGTCGAAATAATAATAGTGTCTTTTTTAACTCTGTTGCTTTGACTCTCTGAACACCCTACATTCGACCGTCGCCAGCCGGTGAAACGGTGGTCAGCCGATGAGGCTATTTTCGCAACACAGGTGAGATAGTGTTAGAAATTTGGATTTCTTTCACATTTCTTCTGAGGTTATGGGCAATATTAATGGATATTCATTCTTGGGAAATAACAGTCAATCGCTTCAATCGTTCGGTTACATATCAGAATACCTTGTACTTAAAGATATCATACGAACACGCGGACCGATGCTGTTTGCTAGCGAAGTTTAGTTTTCAAACTGTTCTTATATCTAATTACTGACACTTATCGATACATATTATCATGCGTAATTATTCCCCATTCAATGCTCTTTGTATGTCACCCAAACTTCGATTGGTTTAATTGCCGTAAGCATTGATATTAATTAAAAAGTCACGCCGTGTGCGTCTATCCAGGCTACGGTGAGCAGCTCGAGCATGATACGCACGTTTCTTGATGCTGTTCACCGTAACCTAGATAGATGCATATGGTGTGACTTTTCCAAATAATATCAGTACTTGCACGAATTAAATTCATTGAAGTTTGGGTGACATACAAAGAGCATTGAATAAAGAATAATTACGCATGATAATCTGTACCGATTAGCGTGAGTTATCAGCGATACGAACAACTTCAAAACGAAACTTCGCTCGAAAACAGCATCGCTCTCCGTGTTCGTATGATATGTTTAAGTACAATGCGTTCTGCTATCTTCTATATAGGGTTTGGTGAATGAGAAGGAACGGGCTTTGAATGGATCGGTTTTTGAAAGCGCCTGCATATAGTCATATTCATAAGAGAACAGATATAGGTCAGCCAATAGGGGTGCACAATTAGTACCCATTGGAATACCTATATGTTGTTGATATATTGTGTTGCCAAATTTCACATAGATATTTTTAATGAGAAATTCAAGCAACTCTATAAACAAAGAAACATCCCATGAATAATATCTCTTGTATGTAGTCGAGCTAAAGAATGCTTTATGGCTTCCGACATTAATATATCTACGATCAGTTTTCTTGAACACAGATACTATTAATGAACTTAGACGGTCAATAAGGTCCTGGTGAGGGATTGTGGTATAGAGAGTCGAGAAATCCCATGTGGATACATGTCTATACGGTATGTGACATTTAGCATCAAGTTCTTCCGTAAGACATTTTGAGTTTTTCAATATCCACATACATTCAACGCCAGAGTTCTTAGAAATAGTGGCGCAATACCTTTCCCAAAATGCTTTTACCTCCTGAAGGGCCCTCGTCAATAGGGTTGAAAGAAGCTTGGTGGTGCAGTTTCTAGAACCAGCTATGAATCTAGCTTTGTATGGTGATTTATGCATTTTGGGAGTCCAGTATACTTTTGGTATATCGTTATGTTTGGTTGGAAGACAAATATCTCTTTCTTTGAGAAACGTTTTGTGATTGTTAAATGGATCTTCCAGATCTTGGGGAAGGGTACTTCTGTCAATATGGCGGATTGTTTCAACGACCTTGCTCTTGGTGAGGTCCAGCCATTTGGATTGAAACAGGCCTTAGTGCATTTAGAACTATTAGAGACTCGGCTGAGGAATCTGCACTTAGGTACCTCGGATCTGTCTTACCATTATTTCCTTCGCTGGTGCTCATGGTGAAGTAAGGATGTACAGAGACCCGTCCTCAGATGATGACTAATCAAATTCACTGAGTCACTCAGTTGATGACTGAGCAAATTCTAATTAATGCTTCATAGTGTGGCCATCCATTCATTTGGTTGATCTTTAGTGATGGTGCATGACGCCAGGTCCACATTATAATACTTCACAATCTTTCACTTTTTATTTTCGCAATCTTCTGCATTACAAGATAGGGACATGTGCTTCACTGTATCACAGCATCATTTGAACCAAATGTATCTAGAATTGATTAGATATGTAAGAGGTGGGAAAATGGTCGACGTCTGGAGACTAAAAAGGCAGTCATATGACTCCAGCCGTAACGACTGGCCGGAAACTTGGCACTTTATCAGAAATGAAAATTTGGAATGCCCTCACATCTCATCGTTTTTGCGAAGCCAGTATATATAAAATATATCTGAGAGAAGCAACGGAACCGAACCCACCACCAGTGCTGTCTGAACTACGCAATCTTCGTTACACCAAACCAATTTCTACGTTCCCACTTCGAACTTGTCTTGGTCGGGCGAGCTGCCATTATTGTTCAAAATCAGAAATGTCAATTACGTCTTACGAATCAATCAAACATAGCACACGCCTCCTCTGTAGGCTGACGTAATGACAATATCAGCCAATCGCTGACGGCTTCTCAGAGCAGGTTTCGGAAAGATAATTGATATTGCGTCTGGCATATTCATGAGGCTACCGGCTGTGGTTGAACAATAATGAGAGCTCGTCGGACCAAGGCAAGTTCAGAGCGTGAGCGTAGAAATTGGCATGGTGAACGAAGATGGAACTACACCTGTGTGAAAGGAATCCTTGTCCAAAAAGAAACTGTGATCGACTCCCAGTGCCTTTCATAAGGGAGACTTCTATTCTCAACCCGTGTGTGTCAGAAAAACAAAGTTTTGATGGGTTAAGAAATGGCAAACCTAATTGCAGACGGACTTCTTTGCTGAATCAGAGTTATACTTCGCTCAGCTACCCTCCACATTGAAGCCCTTTGTATATTTGCAAATTTTGAGAGAGAGAACAAAATTAGCCATTATAGCAAAATTCGAACCCATAACCCCTCCTAATGATAGAGCTGTTCATACCGTCTGAGCGATGATGGCCCATACTAAAGGTAAGAAAGGAATGAACGAATCGTGTTGCATATTCTGCTTACAAACCTATATTGATATCAGCAAGCAGTTGTTGCACGAGCACACAACCGAAACTAACAAACGTACTCGTTTACTGAATGACTCGAATGACATAGTGGATGCTTAGATACCATTTATGTGGAGCCTTCCAAATCTTCGTCGGGTTTGAAACAGAGTGCACAACAACACATTCGTGTGTGGATGCTTAGATACCATTTATGTGGAGCCTTCCAAATCTTCGTCGGGTTTGAAACAGAGTGCACAACAACACATTCGTGTGTGTCACCCCAACTCCACTATAAATAGATTTCTAAATCTCGGGAGTATTTTGTGTTGTGCTATGAATTCTGGTATAGATCAATGCCCCCAATGTACCTCTTGCGTGACAGATCAGATTTCCTGGTTATATTGGTACCTTTTCTTGCTAAATGGAGTGAATGCTTATAAATATATAGTCGTTTATATCCCCACCTCCTAACTAAGAAGTTCACATTGGAGACCTACCCTACCACCAACTTTGGGCTGTAGGAAACAAGTGATACCACAATCTGACGAGACACCCACCCTAGCAATATTCCAGGAGGTTTGCTTTAACATAATATGCAGTCAGACATTTTATGGGGTGTGGATTGAGCGATACCATTTTTTCAGTGATCTGGCTCCTGGATTATTATGGATTCTTACTGATGGGGGTTGTGGATATCATGTCACAAGATATCGCTTGGGATCGCTTCCCGCTACCTGGAATGTTCTTTTCGGACAATAAAATTAGAGAGACATAACGGTTTTTTCAACTTTTGTGTGTATAGATACCATACCACAAGATGTCGCTTGAGCTTTCATTCCAGTAACAAAAAATTTGTTTCCGCGGCAGGAAGAAAATTGGTATATCGATATCTTGTTTGGTACTCAGGTGATCAGCGATATGGATCAGCTATACTGATCAGCGATACGGATTTGACATTTTTTCAAACATCATGATGTCTTTCCGGCATCAATAATAACTGTTGACCGCTTCTCTGTTGGAGAGAACTAGCCATTGTTTATGTATATCATGATTTTTTTTTAGTTTGGTACTAGTGCTGTTATATGAATTAGGTATTTGGATGATAAACGCGGAAATTCTTTACTGACTGAATATCGAATGACGGACTGCGCTTGTACTCTATTCAGCCCACAAAAAGACATGGGTAGTGTTACCTGGCTCGCCTGGGATCGGTTTCAGTTCACATTCACCCAAAGGTGACATCACCTGGAGGCCAATCTAGGACAATTCATTTCCGAATAATAAAATTAGAATGACAATATAGATTTGTTTTTTTCAAATCAGATATGTGGATATCATACAGCAAGATGCTTCTTGGGTTCGCTTTCCGCTCACATATTCTCAAAGGTGGAGTCACACGGAGGCAGCCATGTTGTTTTTATAGTGATACTCTTTGAACCAGACGTTCGTATTTTATTTCAGATCAAACTAGAAGAGTATCTTGGATAGAACAATATCACTGTGTAAACTATATTTAAAATCTGTTATGAACATGCGGGATGTGGATATCATACAGCAAGATGCTTCTTGGGTTCGCTTTCCGCTCACATATTCTCAAAGGTGGAGTCACCTGGGCCCATCATTAAATTTTGTGTCCAAAACAATTAGAACGCCTGAACGGATTCTTTCAAATTTTGGTGTGTCAAAGAGTGTGACAGCAGCTTAAATGCTCCCAAATGTTCATAAACAGTCCATTGAATGTCGTATTCAATCGTCGTTCTTCCTAGCATGGTACAGCTTCTCCCAGTTCCTTTATCCTGTGTCCGGTCCTGTTGACCACTCCTTATGAACCAGCGACGATCGACATCCAAGTCCAATTTTCGTAACTCGAACAGAGGAACAGCACTATGGGAAATTACAGTGAAATTGTATAAATCCCTAAGAAGGGACTTTAACCAGCACTTCTGTGTTCCAATAACTAGTAATTCCACAGAAATGCTTTAGTGTTAAAACACTTGCCGACAGTTCAAAAATTCCTCCACCAATTTTACGAACCCGCTCGCTATAAGACAATCTCTCTCAATATCACAGAATGCCACTCGTTTATACAGCTCAGTGCCTGATCAGCACTTACTAGAAATTTGCCAAAAATAAAATAAACAACAAGTGAATTATGAGATCACTGACCTTCCTACAAAGGATAATAATCCAAAGACCTATTCCATATTCCATATAACAGTATTAGCACCAAATTCAAAAAGACAATCATAGTATACATAAACATAGGCTAGTTTCCTGCACGAGAGAAGCGGTCAAAAGTTTTCAATGATGCCGACAAGACATCATGATATTCCAAAAATATAAAATCCGTATCGCTGACCAGTATTCTTAATCCATAATAATCGTTGTACAGTCGTCATCTAGAGAATGATGTATCTCAGTCACGCTTTGATTGTGTCTGTTCATATGAGCACCATGAGGATCTTGAAGTGCATGGGTTCATACGGCCCCTAGTCCCGGCTTAATCGGAATTGAACACAAGTTACGAAACGTAACGCCATAGATCTTGCACGCTACGCTCGTATTTTGCTATCAGAATGCGATATGTATCGCCAAATTTGAGAAACTTTGAGTTGAGGCGCTTGGTGGAATATCCCTGTTTTATAAGATTCTGCAACAATGTTTTGTGACTTTGATTAAAATCGTCACATTTAACACAGCATGTAGTGCTACTAGGCGAGATATGCATACGCCATTGTGCTAAAGTACTACATCATAACACTTCACATAGACCCGTGATGCAACCTGGAGACCAACTTTATTTGTGTTAATTATGTTTCGGTTCAAGGGGTGTTTTTGTTGAAATTTGGAATAATGTTGTGCCAGTTCACCCCTAGATTGAAGAAAAATAAAATATGTTCACTGTTGCATGTCATTAACATGTGTATTATGGATAATGTCGGACTAATTCGGCTGGTACATTAGCTTCTACTTTTTGTACAATGCAATACTCAAAAGTTGATGTTTATTGCAAAAATAAAACTATATAGCAATCCCCCATAGTATGGAAATCCACTTTATCGCAACTAGTCAGTTTGTGTCTGGATATCATGCCACAAGATGACCGTATTCTAGTCTGAATGTGAGATGCCAAAAGAGGCATTCCTGTCATATGGTTGCTTTTTAGTCACCAGACGTCGTCAATTTGTCTCTCTTCTTACATATACCAATTTATCTGTATTTGTGTATGGTGGGATTTTGTTGATGGATCCGCCCTCTTTACATGTCATTTTATACAAATATTTGAAGGTTTATTGTCTTGGTGGGAAATTTTCTGCACGACGTCCGGTATGAATTGTCAGTTTTTCTGGGTATTGTTTCATTTACTATGTTTACCCATGTCTGAGATGTTTACTCCATCAGGCTCCCTCGATACTTATCCATCAACATCAGAGAAGTTAATTATTTGAGCTGATCTGTCATCACAGCTCCCGAGTCAGAGTATCTAATTCCGCTTAAGCCGGTACTAAGGGCCTTGTGGTTACATCAATTTTCACATTGCAATAAAAGAGCTGTTAAGGTACCAAGGCTATGTCATAGAATCCTCCGTATTCTGGTTTGAATGTATGATGACGAGGAAGGCTTTCCTGTGGAGTCATATCGTTGCGTTTTAGTCGTCAGACGTCAAATTTTCCCATCACTTACATATCTCACCAAGTTGGTTTTGCGTTCCGTCCAAAAATATTACACTCATTAGTGGCACAACTTGAAGGCCAAATGGAAATTTCGTTTCAACACAGTGGAATTAGTATGACTTAGCAAATCATTTGGTATATGGAAACCTTGCCATAATTTAGTATTTTGGATTACTGTCTTTAGAAAGAATGAATGTTTCCTTTACTCCATGTGTGATCGGGATACCTCCTCGATTGTATTCGATCGACTGTATCTAGGTTTCATCCGAGTTCATCATTTGTTTATCGAGTTGTCTTTGTTTCAACATCTGTTTTCGGCATTTCTGTCTGATTCATGTAAGACAAGGTTAAAATCACAAGAAATTTCGGAACGGATAACAGCAAGAGGGCAGCGGCATTTGACGAAGCTCTACTCCTGAATATGAATTTCCCAACAGGCTGAATTATATATGTTGTTGCATATCGGTCTTGATTATGTGCTTACTTTTCAAACCGCGACATTTATATTTAATGAGGCATGTACATGCTTACCTCCTGTACCGACCGTTTGAACTGACTTGGACGTATGCACTGCACTTTTGAAATTCCAGGCAATTAAGTTGACTGACGTGACCAAGATCTTCATCAACACAAGTATCAATGTCGTTTAAAGTAACCGTAAACCCTCAAGTAAAGTTTACATCAATTGAAAGACCACTGAAAACATTGTCTGAAAATAGTTTTTGTCATTTTTAACAATTGTTTTACACAGAGAAAACTGCAAATAAAGCAGGAGATTCTATGGTGGGCTGTTGTGACCATATCTAGGTCCAGTGACGTCACACTGCCTTAATACATATATTTTAAACTTTGTATGCACTTTCTAATACTTGACTCAAACTTAAGGTGTGTATACTTTGAGTTTCAACACAGACCCACTGTTCCAATGTGCATGTTTCACCAAAATCGAGGAAATTAAATGCAAGATTCAAATTGATACCGACGAGCAGTTAAAATGACTTAATTTAAACAAATAAATTACAATTTTCATTCAAAGACCAACCACCTCTCTGACTGCAATTTGTAAACACAACATCCCATACATGTGAGGAGGTCATATGAATCTCTGCCATGTGTGAAGAACTACTTTTCTCTGAGGTGGAGAAGTTTCATATTAAAGATGTAATAATACATCACTTTTTTACCCAATGAAAAAAAGAAAGTGGCAGAGGTCAATGGTACTTTCTTCACAATTGTTGGGATTGTATTTGCAAATTGCAGTCAGAGAGGTGGTTGGTCTTTGAATGAAAATTGTAATTTATTTGTTTACATTAACTCATTTTAACTGCTCGTTGGACCTCAATGAAGTGTTGAGACATCTTTCTATATATTTTACATTGTATTATGTAGTATATTTTACCAGGAATTTGCTTCGTAGATTTGACTATGAAGGTGATATTTTTCATGCTTCAAACTACACATAATGCAGGACAAGAAGTCAAATTTGGGGCTTTATTTGTGTTATACGTTCTAAGGAAGATTGGGGGTAAGTAAAACCAGTGTTTTACTGTGTTCTGATGAGACCTGGAATTGAGATTTTTTACTTGGTGTTGGAAACTGGACCCTCCCCCTTAAGTGATCGAACATACGATGAAACGCTAGTGACGGAGGTTCAGGAAGCAACACGAGCATCGTACATTTCACAAGCCGTGTACGTGTATGAGAACAAAGCGACTCTCGGGTAAATTGGAGCGATATGCAAGAGGTTGGAAAATTGACGACGTCTGGCGACTAAAAAGCAACCAAATGACTATACAGGAAAGCATCCCTCGGCATCTAACATTCTAGCCCGAGAATACGGTGGATTCTCGGACGCAGCTTCAGTATCTCAGCCGCGCTTTTATTACAGATGTAAATGTAGAGATTATGAAGTATCCACACGGCCCGTAGCACCGGCTTAAGCGGAATTAGATACGCTGACTCGGGAGCTGTGATTACCGATCAGCTCAAACAACTCACCTGATGTTGATGGTTGAGCATCGTGGACGTCTGATGGAGTAAACGCCTCAACATGGGGTAACCTGGTAAATGCAAGAATACCCAGAGAAACTAACCTGTAATGCCCGACGTCGTAGTGAGAGTCAGAATTCCGAGCCCCCTTTAAAAACTAACTCCTTTAAAGAAATGATTTTTGGAGCGGACGGAGGTATTAATACCGGTTGCACATCAACCCTTCAAATCTCGCCCTCATCCGATTCATTATTCAAAACATTACCAGAATGACAATATATATTTTACGTTCGTCCAACTTTTCCCGCCCGTTGAATGTCATCAGACACAAATCGTAAGTGACGACTCGATGTTGTTTCATGTGATGGGTTAAGCTAGACTTGTTCGCAGATGATTTTTTACTAGTTTGATATTTGCGAGTTTCCTATTGACGAGGGCCCTTCAGGAGGTAAAAGCATTTTGGGTATGGTATTGCGCCGCTATTTCCAAGAACTCTGGCGTTAAATGTATGTGGATATTGAAAAACTCAAAATGTCTTACGGAAGAACTTGATGCTAAAGGTCACATACCGTACAGACATGTATCCACATGGGATTTCTCGACTCTCTATACTACAATCCCTCATCAGGACCTTATTGACCGTATAAGTTCATTAATAGTATCTGTGTTCAAGAAAACTGATCGTAGATATATTAATGTCGGAAGTCATACAGCATTCTTTAGCTCGACTACATACAAGAGATATCATTCATGGGATGTTTCTTTGTTTATAGAGTTGCTTGAATTTCTCATTAAAAATATCTATGTGAAATTTGGCAACACAATATAACAGCAGCATATAGGTATTCCAATGGGTACTAATTGTGCACCCCTGTTGGCTGACCTGTATCTGTTCTCTTATGAATATGACTATATGCAGGCGCTTTCAAAAACCGATCCATTCAAAGCCCGTTCCTTCTCATTCACCAAACGCTATATAGACGATCTTCTCGCCGTGGATAATCGCTATATAAATGACGCAGTGAAGGATATATATCCACCTTCACTGGATTTGAAGGAAAACTACAGATAGCCCTACAGGCACATCATATTTAGATCTCTATCTCTATAAAAATGAAGCGGGCATTCTCTCTCGTCGACTTTATGGCAAAAGAGATGATTACAATTTCGACATCGTAAACTATTCCTTTCTGGACAGTAATATTCCAGTGGGACCTGCATATGGCGTATACATATCTCGCTTAGTAGCATTTGCTAGATCCTGTGTTAAATGTGACGATTTTAATCAACGTCACAAAACATTGTTGCAGAA
>JAVTVY010048930.1:0-23472 GCA_036873755.1 Hanleya hanleyi | reverse complement strand
GTCGTCTTTTCACACCTCGAGCAAAGGTGCAGACGTTTTCTAGCAAACGATTGAAAGTCTCCTGGCAAACGATCGGCTCGAAAGTAGTCCCGCTTTACAGACGCAAAAACAACAACAACGACCGTGTCGCTTGAGGCCGTGAAAAACGGATTATGAGAACGGAACACAAATTAATGTTTTCTTTTCCAGATTTTTGCTATACGTGTGCTGCTTGACTATATCTTAGAATCGGTTACGGTGTAATTCGTTAATAAACAAAATATTATGGAACCATGATATCGTTTTATGAACGTGCGATTCGAATCTTATGTATTTTGCAGAATACGGACTTTGCGCATTTTGGAATGTGCTTTCAAAAAAGTCAGTCCTAGATTACCATTTGATTTGATTTGATTTTTATTTCACCATGCATAACAATAATGTTTAGTAAACAAAATATAATAGTGGCGGGATGAAAACCCCGAGGGGTTTGTTTTATCCCAAAATAATTATTATATTTACAAAGATGCGGTAAACTCTATCATAGTGAGACAAAAACACAAATTTAATTTCCAACTTCCACAGACGGCAAACAGAATAGATGTCTAATTATGTTCCAGTAATAAATACGATTATATCCTCGATTTGAATAATGAGAGCGAAACATGAGATTTTAACTGAGAGGATAAATTGTTCCATATTTTAGGACCCTTTATTTTAGTACTATAAGAAGATAAGTCAGAGTAGTAAAAATCGCGATATAAATTTAATTTAGCCTGTCTAGTTGGGTACCTGTGGACAACAGATAATTTTGAAAAATATGGTCTGAAAGTGTTTGGAATTAGGTCTGTATGATTGAAAAATTTGTCAACAAAAATTAACACCTGGTAGTCGTTTATTTGTTTTATGGACAATATTTGTAATTTTTGGAATGAGATGATCATAGTTTTACTTTAACAATTATTATCACGTTTGATTACAGATAAATGTCGAGTGAAACATTAGAATCTAATGCGTATATTTTTTCTCTTTCAGGACAATGCGTAAACGCAGAAATTTACAAGACATTCACCATAGATAACGGTTTTGTAATGGTGTAACTCATAATTTTGTTTTTGTTTAATTTGCGCTTTTGAAGCGCGCCTTGTTTGGTAAGCTTTTAAAGTTACATCTGCAAATATCTATACGTGATGAGTACTCTATTCATCTGAAGTTTGTAATTTCGATAGAAGTCGAATACCCGTGGTTGTACATTTACAACTTTTAGAGCAACGCCGCATGGCATTTTCATACAGAGAGATACTTATTTTGTCACCTGGTATCGTCGATTCAGTTATGAGAGATCGTGTATGTAATTAACAAGAAACACTGCGATAGTCTTGTTTCGCCGTTGGGCTTCGAGTGGGTAATCAAAATAACCATTGTTTATTACTGCTTAATTGTGGTTGTGGTGAGAAACAAATAAGCTGGATGTGAAAGACGATGTTTATAGTATTAAAGATGCGATCATATATGTCCAACCTTCCAGAAATGCACTTAAATATATTTTTCATGGAACAAAACTGCATGGCTTATTTAGAGCCCGGAGTGATCAATTGAAACTGTCCCGGAAATGTGCAACTGTGAATAAACAAAAAGTATAAAATCAAAGACACTTGTTGCGTTTTATTTAATAATGTCTTTGAAATGAACAATCCCTTCAGCGATACTTCCCGTGAACGTCCATTTATTTGAATTATGGTAGTAATAAAGCAAATGCCCGTGGATGTCCCGTGGATGCCGCCTCCTTTGGTGTTCTATTTGTGCCAAGTTTCCGTCGCCTTTTCAAAACGCGACGTCGCCTTTTGAAACGCGACGTCGCCTTTTGAAACGCGACGTCGTGTTTCGAAACGCGACGTCGCGTTTTTAAAACACGACGTCGCCTTTTGGAAAACACGACGTCGCGTTTCTTTCCTATGTTTTTGCATTGTAAAACTCGACACAACGGAACTCGACGTCGCGTTTTCAAAAGGCGACGTCGTGTTTCACCCACGTCTTGTTTGGCAATGTTAAAAGATAGGAAAGAAACGCGACGTCGCGTTTTAAAACGCGACGTCGTGTTTTTTAAAAGGCGACGTCGCGTTTTCAAAAGGCGACGTCGCGTTTCAAAAGGCGACGTCGCGTTTCGAAACGCGACGTCGCCTTTCGAAACGCGACGTCGCCTTTTGGTCTTTCAACTGCGCATGTGCAGGTTTAGGGAGCATTTGTTATTAGTGAGCCAGAGCTATCCGCTTGACCATCTCAGAGAATTATAAGACAATCACAATAGTAGAGGGTTCCAATTCTATCAGCAAAACTGTGGGTTACAAGGTTGTCACCGTTATCGTGAAACTAGACTTTGATAGGAGAGCGAAGCAATAAGGGCAGAAACTCTTAACTGAGATTGGAATAAACGAACCTAAATTTGTGGCGGCGTCTCCGGGAATGGTTACACGCTTATTTTCCTATTTTTCATAAAAATAGGTGGTGGTAGCATTGACCTATCTGAACTAAGAGAATTTGTTTTTTTGCGATAGAGTGCCCAATTATTTTAAAACCGCTACATAGCGTATAAATAACTATACAAAGGGTTCAAAGCTCAAATTCAATAACGTATTACTCAACTTGGTAAGTCACTTTTAATATCATTAACCTGAGAAGCACCTGGCTGGAATGTTTTCCACCCATGCAGATCAATCCAGCTTCCATTTTTACACCTGGTGGTGAAAGATTTACAGCCAAGTGAAAATGTGTTGGTCTAGGTAGAAACTGTTTTCACCGAGGACCATTTTAACCCAGTTGAAATAAATTAATCAATCAACATTTAAATGTCCTCTATGGGTGACACTAACGGCACAGCTTCCACTTAGTGAGTCCATGAGTGCATTGTGCTATAACTGAATGCATAGTGAAATGGCAATTTAAAGTCAAGTAATAAACGACACTGCCAGCCGAGTTTTACACCCAAGATTAATGATACAATGTGAATAATATAAAAATAATAAAGCCTGACAAACGTTTAGAGGACGGACAGGATGATTATCTTGAAAAAAATTTAGTTGGTCGCTGTACAAGTAACTGAAAGCTAATGAGGAAACATTGTCTAAATACATGCATTATGCGCACTAATAATGTCAGCTTGTTCTTGTCTTGAGGGTTGCGTATACTCAATGGATATACATGACCTAATTTCTGAGACGGATATAAGCACAGCGAAGTTTCCTACCACACATTTCATTTACACAGTCTTCTACATATATCTACATGTATGTCATTTGTTTTGTCTAACTAAAGCATTGTATCTATAGTCACAACACAATTTCTTGAAAATAAATGATCCCTAGACATGCGCAGTTCTACTATCAAAACACGACGTCGCGTTTCAAAAGGCGACGTCGCGTTTCGAAAGGCGACGTCGCGTTTCGAAAGGCGACGTCGCGTTTCGAAAGGCGACGTCGCGTTTCAAAAGGCGACGTCGCGTTTCGAAAGGCGACGTCGCGTTTCGAAAGGCGACGCGTTTTGAAACGCGACGTCGCCTTTTGAAAACGCGACGTCGCCTTTTAAAAAACACGACGTCGCGTTTTAAAACGCGACGTCGCGTTTCTTTCCTATCTTTTAACATTGCCAAACAAGACGTGGGTGAAACACGACGTCGCCTTTTGAAAACGCGACGTCGAGTTCCGTTGTGTCGAGTTTTACAATGCAAAAACATAGGAAAGAAACGCGACGTCGCGTTTTAAAAGGCGACGTCGTGTTTTCCAAAAGGCGACGTCGTGTTTTAAAAACGCGACGTCGCGTTTCAAAAGGCGACGTCGCGTTTCAAAAGGCGACGTCGCGTTTTGAAAAGGCGACGGAAACTTGGCACAAATAGAACACCACAGCCTCCAGAAGTAACTCTTGCGTCCTTCGTGGCTCGAAAGTCAAGCTGTGTATAGACCAATAGAACAGACAAAAAAGCTGATCACTTTACTATTATTATGGCTAGACAATAAATTGACAGCTTGGCAATATTGTTTACTAATCAAGCAGGATTCTTACCTATATGCTCACCGGAAATTAGTTTCTTCCACGTATAGTCCTGCTGGATAGGGATATGGGACTTTCTTGCACAATCATATGTTTATTGGTTAGAATCTTACAACAAAATATAAACATAACGAAGAAATATGTGCATATACGAATAATATTATCCGGAGAAAAGGCGGTCATTCCTCTAGTTTCAATATGTCCATGCAGCAAACAAACCTGCAATGTAGAATAAAAGTGCGTTAAGTTGACCATAATAAATAAAACACCGATAATCAAATATTTGGATCTGTTTCGATAAAGTCTCAAATAAACGATTGGTTGTCAAAAAATACATCTGTCTCAGCGCATTGCCGAGAAATTCACTTCAATCTAAAACATTAAAAATACTTTCTCTCAAGTAGCGATGTTCAAAAAATATTCTCCCGTGAAAATTCTTTTTCATGGCACTCACCAAAGTATAGCTCTAGAAACTTTCTGGATAATTTTAATGTATTCGACTTGTGAATTGAAGGATCGTGAATATAGCGTTTTCCTCTCTGATCTGGTAGGCCTATATCGCCATGAACGTTTCGACAGACACGTGTTCTACACCGCTCTTTATTTTCCCGCCATGCGGGAGCAGTCATGTGTCGACTTTTCTATGCTGGGGATAAACGGCAGTCGAAATGGAAGGCCACGTGCGTGTACGCGTGTGCTCCTTGACCGTACACAAGCTGGGGTTTTTATTCAGACAGACACGTAGAATAAATATTAAAGCTAAACGCGCGTGTTGATGACACATGATTTTCCCTATGGACTGCAATACAGTACACAGGCCAAATAACATAAGAAACCTTTCCATTTTTTGGTTTATTTAACGTAAAACATAGAGTCGATTTGCCGAGAATTTTCGGCGATATACCGACATTATTTTTTTTTTATCAATTTCCTTGAAAACGCATTCATAAAATAAAACATTTAAATACATTTTTTATCTCGAGTATTATAGGATCATGAAAATATAAATATCATTTCTGTCTCTTCAGCTCTTTTCATGTTATATTTATTGGGAAAAGTGTAACACGATTTGCCAGTGAGGTATTAAAACGTGCTCTGAAGTGGGCGAATTTCAGTGGAATTCCCCGCAAATCGTGTTACACGTTTTCCGGTAAACATTACAAGAAAACCGCTGAAGATACAAAAATCATATAATAGTTACATGGTCCCACAATACTCGCGATGAAAAATATTTATTTAGATTTCTATTGTATCCATGCGTTTTCAAGGAAAGTGATCAAAACTTAGTGTCCGCATTATCGCGAAAATTTCCAGGCGAATCGACACCATTTTTCCACGGTAGACTTCCGTATCGCCCTGAATAACAAGGAAATATTTATCAACCTAAATATTTCTGAAACGGGTATTTCTTCAAGTTAAATAGTAACTGAACAGAATTCAGATCAGTAAGATATCGGCAGAGTTATCTGTTGATTACTGTACCTTTTCCGGCCTATTCAAAGAAATTTTTTACACCGTGCATACATGGGGCATATGGGGAGGGTGTTATTAAACCATTCAGTTTTATTTGCGTACGTGACACTTCCATTATCACAGCTAGATGATTGTCATTTTCATAGAAAAAATTTGCACACAAACAGCGACTTCCCGTAATCAAACCTTTAAAACAAACGCGGAAGGCGATTAAAGTGTAATTTATTTCCCCTGTGTTAAACCCGTTTTCACATTCGCTGATAGCGCTATATTTTGTTACACATGTGCGCAGTTGAGAGCTAAGGCACGGCCTGTTCACCCAGTGTGTATTTATGCGCAGCTTAACACGTGCGATCGTCTTTTGTCAGCCGACAATCGTTTTCTTCCAAACGACGACGTTTTCTTCCGAACGACAGCGGCACCTTCGGCAGTCTCCGGTGATGGTTTTTTTGATCGTTTGCTACACAAAAAAACGATGGTGCAAACGATGGGTGTAGTAGCTGAGCGTTTTTTTCCATCGTTTAAAACGTCTCAACAGCAAACGATGGTTGGATACGGTCCCTAAGATGGCCGCCTGGTGGCCATATTGGATTTTCAAATCAGACCGAAAAGGTATCTTGCACAACTAGACCCCAAGGGGAACTCGAGTACAAAATTTGAGAAAGATCCATGTAGTACTTCCTGAGAAATGACGATAACAATGTTTCATGGGGAAATCCAAGATGGCTGCCTGGTGACCATATTGGATTTCGAATCGGACCAGAAAAGGTATCTTGCTCAACAAGACCCCAAGGGGAACCTGTGTACCAAATTTGAGAAAGATCCATGCAGTGCTTCCTGAGAATTCGCGATAACAAAGTTTCATCCAAAATGGTGGCCTGGTGGCCATATTGGATTTTTGAATCGGATCAAAAAATGTATCTTGCACAACTAGACCCCAAGGGGAACCTGTGTACCTAATTTGAGAAAGATCCATGAGGTGAGAAATCGCGATAACAAGGTTTCATGGAGAAATCCAAGATGGCCGCCTTGTGGCCATATTGGATTTTCGAATCGGACCAGAAAAGGTATCTTGCACAACTAGACCCAAAGGAGAACCTGTGTACCAGATTTGAGAAAGATCCATGCAGCAGTTCCTGAGAAATCGCGATGACAAGATTTGTTAACGGACTGACCGACGGACAAAACGTGATTTGAACAGCCCACCATCTGGTGATGGTGGACTAAAAACGCCTAAATAAATATGCCATCGCTAGGAAGGTTTACACGTACGGGTATTGCCAGAAATCGCTAAACAATTCCTTATGATGTATCAGCATTCTGGGGAATTTAAATCTCGTTTCATAGATGTCGAATTTGTAACCAGATTTCCAGACATAGATGGTGCTTCCAGCACATTAGGTCTTGAACCTATGCATTTATGAGCATCTGATCTGTCTGCTTTATCCACGATGGAATACATCTGAAGCATAATCAAATTTAGACCAGATGCCGGGCTGACAGAGCTGTGCAATTAAGAGGCTTAGTGTTCGTGGTTTGAAATCACCAATGAGTAGTTTGTCAGGAAGAATGTATCCATTATCATAAGATTTCATCCTTTTGTCGGCATAATTAGATGAGATGGGAAGCTATGGTAGTAGAGCCAGCAGACACTCACCGAGAGAACGAGACGAACAAGCATTTAATCGGGCTTCCTTCCAGCGGTAAACGCAAACCTCATTGTATGGAGGTTTGTGAAATATTTATTCTCAAAGGCATTCAATTTTAACACCTCGACGAACAGTAATCGGGAGAAAATTCTATTTAATTTGTCGTAGAATAGAAGCATCGTATGACTTCTTGTCAGTAAACCGGCATCGTTTTCCACACCCTTTAAATGTTGCGTTTAATATATTGACCAATGGGAGCTTTCCAATGCAGTCGTTAATTCTGGTGAATCAAATTTATGCTGTGGAGACAATTCCTGAGTCACCAAAATATTTCCGGTCTCGTTGAATGTTGATCTACAATTTTCCCGCATTTAGATTCTAGCCGTTCTCCTCCAAGAAAGGGGTATTTATCTGGGAAAAGTGACGAACGCTGTTGTTGTTCTACATTAATTTCAAACCTGAATCAAAACCTTATGGTTTTAGCATTATTTTGGATACATGGGGTAATAATGTAATATATATGCGGTAAATTTTATATGAGCTGTTCTTACATTTTGATGAGGTTTCGTAATCCGTTAAATGCCCCACCAGCAATTTATTTAATGCTGTTATCGGACAAATTCATGAAAGAAATAAAAGCCATAAAAGTCATAAATTGTGAGGTAAACCATCCTGTCTGTATAATCGAACCACGGAAGGAAAACCTAGGTCCTAGCTAGGAATATCAGGTAACATCAGTCTTTCGTTACGATAATTTATTTTAGATGAATCAGTGGCGTCATAGTTCAGATGATTTACGTTTGCAAGTAGCCGAGTGTGTGTTTCCAAGCACCCAGCTGATTTGTACCGTATCATCAATATATCACATTACATAAAACACACGATTCCATTTCCTGTGTTCCTTTGGACACAACTACAAATCTGACAGGAAATTTATTGATTCATGCCAGCTGCTATCAATGTACTCACAAATTCAGCACAGAGAGTAGAATGTATTCCCTCCAACGGTTTTAATACCTTGATTACTGAGATCTCTGTAAAAAGGAATGATAGCCTTGCTAGAATACACCCTGGGCATATGGCTAAATATCCGATTTCCCTCATCGTTAAATCATGCGCATAGATGAACTGTAACGTAACGGAGAACACGTTTTCTCCGTCTGTGATATAACATCCCATGTCTCCCGTTTTGGGGGAACTATGTCACCCTCTAAAGTTCCGCTATGACCGTGGCTAAGATGGGGGAACTTGTTCGTGTACTTATAGGTCGAGTGACTATCAGAAAATTACTTCAATGCAAAAACGATAGATGGATAACTATCACTGTCCGCTAATATACATATATTTGCTTTCAACTGTAAAATTGATGTTGCTATTAACTTGACCAACTGCAAGTGATGGTGTTCTCAAACGACATTTATTCTTCAAAGACAGAGTAAAACCAGTCCTTCGGATGTGGAAACTGCGCACTGCAGAATGTTAGTAGATTAGTTCACTCAAGAAATGAGAATATTCTTTTCCAGATTCATTATTATTTTTCCAATGTAAGAATACATATATTTGTTTTCAACTGTAAAATTGATGTTATTAACCTGACCAACTGCAAGTGATGGTGTTCTCAAACGACATTTATTCTTCAAAGATATAGCGTAAAACCAGTCCTTCGGATGTGGAAACAGATCAATTGCGCACCGCAGAATGTTAACAGATTGATTAGTTTAAGAAATGAGAATATTCTTTCCCTATTCATTATTACTTATCTAATGTAGCACCTGAATATATCTGGTGGACATTGTATTGAACCGTGCACATGTACATGTATTGTTCTCCACACCCGTAGACGCAACATTTCCTTTGAGCCCCCTCACCGGGCAAACCGCCTTTGAAACCATCACAGGCTCTGTCAATGAATGGTGATGGATAGAATTACACGTGTCACACGGGTCTTCTCTCTCGTGGACTTTATGACAAAAGAGATGATTACAATTTCGACATCGTGAACTATCCCTTTCTGGACAGTAATATTCCAGTGGGACCTGCATATGACGTATACATATCTCGCCTAGTAGCATTTGCTAGATCCTGTGTTAAATGTGACGATTTTAATCAACGTCACAAAACACTGTTGCAGAAACTTATAAAACAGGGCTATACCACCAAGCGCATCCACTCAAAGGTTCTCAAATTTGGCGATACATATCGCATGCTGATAGCAAAATACGAGGGTAGCGTGCAAGATCTGTGGCGTTACGTTTCGTAACTTGTGTCTAATTCTGGTTAACTCGGGGCGGTATGAACCCACGTATGCCAAGATCTTCATGGTGCTCATATGAATAGCCACAATGAAAGCGTGACTGAGTAGATCATTCCCTAGATCACGACTTCACAACGAATATCATATGGATTAAGAATATAGATCAGCGATACGGATTTTATATTTTTGGAACATCATGTGATGTCTTGCCGGCATCATTGAAATTGTCGACTGCTTCTCTCTTGCAGGAAAAGTTATGTTTATGTATGCTGTGATTGTCTTTTTGAATTTGGTGCGAATGCTGTTATATGGAATAGGTCTTTGAATCTGGATGCGGAATTTTTTAATGGACGACGACTGAATTATGAATGACGGACAAGACGCTTGTAATGTTCATGTTAATTCATGCCGGTGACATAGCTGCCCTTTTCGATTTATTCTGTCTTGAATCACTCTCCCAGGATCCATGGCTATCCTGAAGAAGTTTCACAACGATAAAAACCGGTTCCTATTTCGACTCTCCATTGGATATTAGATACCGCTTTAATTTTGTTTAACTTCTAGGTTTCTCGCAGTGACCTCACAGTTATCCTGACATAGTTTCGTGAACTTTTGACCAAAAATTTGACCGTTTACATGTATTTATACACCGGTTATAAAGTATAAAATATGTGTTTAGTTTATCGGCCCCTATGTACTATGTTAATGTTTATATCATGTTCCTGTCCCGCAATAGTAATGTTTTCTTCCCCAACCCACTCTCTTCGATCCAGTAGCTATCATGACTCCAAGAATGTCTCAACGTAATGTCGACACATTTCGTCTAATTTCCAAACATTTCGGGGTAGTACGACGGCCACGAACAAACAAACAAACAATCTGACGGTTTGGGAAATTATAGTAAGATAGTATTCGGTAATGGAAGTTTATAGCCACACCACTGCATCATGGGATATCTTTCACTTTCACAACATTTGATGGGCCAATTCAAATTTTCACAACGTTTGATTGGCCAATTCAAATTTTCAAAATAAAATAACAACATCCTCATAATCACAGTTACCTGTATGGTTCACTGGCTATAAAAGAAAACTCGATGATGAAAACCTGGAGTAAAGCTCTCAAAGCTCGAGCATTAGGTAAAGCAGCACATGATCCCGCTTCCAAATGACTACTGTCATTGTCACCAACATACCTGTAATACAAAACAAATCTATTGAAACCTCCGGTATAAACCGTTATTTTCAACGGCAGAAACTATAGAATGCGAATGAAGCCACTAAACTAGGCCAGTATGAACGGTCACTTAGTAGGAGTGGAATCACTAATGAAGTTACTAATTTACCAGAAGGTGAAGAATTACTTATGGCGGCGGTAAACACTTATTATTTTCGTTGTCCCATGACTGTTTATGGCGTACGGATAATGATGTGTAGTGCTGTTTGGCTGGCGTGGCATTCCAGTCTGCTACACTTAGATTATGAAACCCAATCACCTTTAATGCAAGCTCTCTATATCACTCCCGCCACTTCAGCCTAAGGATATTATATGCGCTATCTGATTTGTAGACACTGAAGTCGCCGAATGGTTAACTGGGCCCGCATTTGCTGCTGGCGACCTAACGTAAATAGTGGCTAGGGTGGCGGTGGCCATTCAGCGTTGGTATCTGTATTCTATCAAGAAAATCTTATAATAAAACTTATTAGATATTATTATGAGCATATTGGCTACGCAACTGGGGATCACAATTTACGAAAAATAATTCGCTGCTCGTTTCTTTAGTACCATATAAATGAATAACTTGATGAATACATGTTAACTTTAGCCTTCAAAATCTTAATCTTCGCCTTATTGAGATACTCCTTCCTGCTGACAATCCAGACTTGTCTTAGAAAACCACGCCTATGTTTATGTATACTATGATTGTCTTTTTGAATTTGGTGCTAATACTGTAATATGGAATAGGTCTTTGGATTATGGACGCGGATATTCTCTAATGGACGACGGCTGAATTATGGATGACGGACTAGACGCTTGTAATCCCTAACCCTCATCTGTTCATTGCTGTAATTGCATTAATTCATTGCTGTAATTCCATCTCTCCAGTTTCATAAGTAAAACCGTTTATTTCTGGAAAGCTATTCAACCTGGAGGTTCCACATTTGGCAAGGTTCTACTGTAATAGGTCAAGAAAAAAGCAGAACCTCGAAATTGTGAATGGTTTTTTTTCAAAGCATTTCCATCATAGCTCTCTAGATTTGTATTTAATACCGCTTATGCCGGTGCAAGGGACCGTGTGGTCATATCATCCAAGTTGCCACATGAACAGGTACAATAAAGGCGTACCTGAGATACAACACAGGTATGTGCTTTAGAATAGGTTAACCGGAAGACTATACTGTGAAGTCCTGTGACTCTGTCAGTATGTCGACACCTCTTCCCACTTCCATTATATGTGTTGTAATTTCTGGTTGCTGAGATATTAATGTTCAAATTGTGATCATCAAATTTTATCCAAATTTGTCCGCTCAGGCGGGTCACATGGCCTTAATATACATGTAGGCCTATATATATAATCCAGGCATTTGAAGTCGTTCAAATGTTATCAGCCACTAAAGTATAATAGAGTATGTTTGGCAAACTTTTTCAAGAACATTTACGTGGAAGGTGTATAGAACAGCGAGATATTCATTTCCCGTGTAACTTGAGAATATTTGCTCGACATTCCTACGAAGTAGGCTCTGATTTGCAAATTGTCCGGTAATGAGTCAGTCAGTCCATCCGAATCCTTTCGTTGGCAAAAAAAGGAGAACCGTTGAAATTAGAACCGTGATTTTTGGCATGAAGGTGCATTATGGGACTGTTACCATCAGCTTCTGACCTGACCTACGTTTGATGAAAATTTCTGACTTGGGCAGTGCCCATCTTAATATAGGCAAGATTTCAACGACCAAAGTTCAAAGTTAACAAAAATATGACAGAATATAGAGTGATTCTCATTCGGAACTTCCAAGCGAAAATCTACGAAGGGAACCCTCGGACAGCCCCAGCATGGATTTCCTTTAAACGGATGTGGTACGCCGGAAATGCTGAGACACTCACTCGGATCTACAAATTGCGTATCCTTAAAATCTCTTCTTCGATGTCGATTTTTGTCAAATTACCTCAACAACCCATTGTCGGGGGAAATGCTCCTTTTAAACTGAAATAATTCTCTTCCAATATCGCAACGTCACGGCAGCATGGAAACAATACGGAGTCGGTGTCCTTCGAGAGACTATATTACACTGAATGTCACCGAGGTGTTGGAAATGAGTGATTCCAAAGCTACAGGAATGTGGTTATTTAATCCTACCTGGCCGGGGGGGGGGGGCATGCCCCCCTACTAAACTTTCTTCCGATCTCAGGAACGACAAAATAAATGAAAGCTGACCCTCCGCGACTTCTGAATTTTTCATACACTCTCAAAACGCAAATGTTAGATTTAACATCTAGAGGATTGGAGAAGGGAACACATTTAGAAAGTGTTGTATTCATCACTTTTAAGTGTTAAATGCAACATTTTAAGCTGTTGCATCCAACACTTAAAAGTGATGAAACAACACTTTCTAACTGCTTTCCCTCCTCCAACCCTCTAGATGTTAAATCTAACATTTGCGTTTTAAGAGTGTATTGGAGTCATTCTGAGCCTATTTGCATAACACCTCGAGTAAAAGATCATGGGTAAATTCAAGATGGCAGACCAGAAAGGCTATGTTTTCGCCGTTTTTCTTCAAAATACCTGTTTTTCTTCGAGGAAAAAAATTCACATTATTTACTAATTTATCATGCAGTTTTTGCAAAAAAAACCCAGGTAAATAAAAAATTCGGAAAAATCTGATCTAAAAATACACCAAAAATGCCTCTGTTTTTTAGATGACGTCACTGTAATGTCATCAAAGCATCCATCTTGGAATTTTTAACAATTTTCTGGTAGAGCTTAACCCAAGGGTATAGTGTGGAAAGAGGTAAGAAAAATATTTAGGACCCCCGAAATGGCCCCCTAGGCCTGGGCAGGCCCCGCAAAAATTATCCAGGCCAGATAGGGTTAACATCCAGACAGCTAAAAATTCAAATTACTTTTGTCTTCGCGCTGTCCATTGAATCCTTCGTTAATCCGTACAATTTTCACCAACGACTCATTCGCAGTATAATTCTGTAAGCCTGAATGTTAGGACAAGTGAACGTATGTTTTGTCTGCCATACGTGACATTTTGCGATCGCCAAATTTGTCTAAAAAGTCTCGAGTTATTATTATAATGGGCGAATCATCTTCTTTTCTTGACATACACTTCTTTGAATTGGAAGAGAAAATGAGGAGAGACAATTTCAAAGAGATTAGTTATTTGGCAAACCACTAGGGAGGGGAAAGGTGATCCCCAATTGTGCAGATATACTGTCAACATTTGTCTTCATTATGAAAATTTGGCGATAGCGGAAAGGAGACGAGTCTCCTGCTGTCATTCTTGACAAATTAATAGCCTAGTAAAGTATTTTCTACTCAGACGTTCGCCGACCTGGAATCATTTGTCATAACGACAAGAAACATCCGGGAACCGTTTCCCTTGAATGTAGTATTTAGTGGATGTAGTATTTATGGTCCTAGGCAAGTGATTTAATTGGATTTAAGTATTTATTTAAAGAACTGTCAACCTCCACAGAGAAGAGAAGCTTGGTGGAGATATACGATGCAAAGAGTTGTTATTTACATACCTGTAAAAAACAAAACAGAAAACCCATGTAAGCTTGTACGATTCACTCATCGCGTAGGTCTAGAGTATACTTTCAACTGAGTAACATTTATTGGTAGCTTTGTAGAGGTTTCCGGAAATCATCTTCTTGTTTAGACAATCAATTCCGTGTTACAGTCACTCCCTATTACTGCAATGTTTGAGAAGTCAAGAGATCTCCCTGAGTTCAGACATTTCTTATGTAAGCTAAATAAACCAGGGAACCTGCCAAAGGTATTTATAACACACATTATACCACAGCGCATGGGCTATTTACAGAGCATTTTCAAAGAGTACACACAGTATCACCAATGGCACTTTGTTTCCAAACTAATATATGTTTTATGGGCGCTCCATTATAAACGGTTATGCTTCTTTCCATTGGCTATATTTAGTCAATATTTGAAGTCGGTTAATGAAACAATTATAGTCAGAGAAATAGTTAAAACTTTACTGGACTATAGAGATACCAACTCAGCAAATTATGTCGAAGACGGGATAAGACTCTTACTTAAATTGGATTTTATTGATCATTATCATGTAGTAACTTAGTAGGTTGTTCAAATTACTACATGATAACTCAAATTGAAAGATGATTTCTTTTCCAAATACGTCTAAATACGAGTATTTGCTTCAACCTTCACTTCTTACTATATTATATTGCACGTTACTAATTAACATATTGCTACTTTTATCCGGCGATGTTGAAAAAAAAAGGGTCTTAATAACACTGCACACAATCTAATTTCCTTTGTCCATGTCAATGTCTGTGGCCTAAAAGATAAACTAGATTTGGTATATGCAAACTTACATAACTTTGATATTATCGCTGTGACCGAAAGCCATCTTACCTCTGCTGTACCTTCAGATTCTCTTATACTTCCTGGGTTTCAAGAACCATTTCGCCGAGACCGTGATCAGACTTGGGGTGGTGTATGTGTATATGTTTCACAGAGACTTGCTGCTACCCGTCACCTTGAGCTGGAAAGCAAAGATTTAGAACTGATTTGGATAGAGATCCACGACAAACCCAATACCCTTATTTGTACACTCTACCGTCCCCCTAAAACGGATGTTAGTAAATGGCAAGTTTTATCCGATAACATTGATAATGCGACAGAAGTATACAGGAATGAAAATGTAATACTTTAAGGAGATCTAAATGAAGATCTGCTCAACCCTCTAAATCGACATCTGAAACACATTTATTAATAACTTTGGCATGTCTCAATTAATCAAAGAACCGACTAGGCCCGCATCCAATACCCTACTTGACCCAATTATCTGCAGTCATAAAGGTTCTGTCATCGACTCTGGGATTTTATCAAATTTTTGCAGTGATCACTGCCCGGTGTATGTTAATCTTCAATCAAGTTGTCCTAAGATGCCAAGTTACAAGCGACTTGTCTGGCAATATGACAAAGCCAATTGGGAAATATTCCGCGAAAGATTAAGCAATCACAATTGGAACGGTATCATAAATATTGATGATGTTAATGAAATGTGTTCCAAACTATCTGATATATTACTTTCTACCGCACAAGAAACAATACCAAACCGTATAGTAACAATACAACCAAATGACAAACCCTGGATTACCTCTCAAGTTAAATCTGAAATGAAGCTTCGTGATAAGTTATTCAAAAGATCAAGAAGAACTAAACGAGAGAATGATATCAATGAATATAAAAAGCAAAGAAATTACGTTACCTCTATAATTAGGTCTGCAAAAACTGAACACGAACAGAAGGTTTCAGAGAAAATAGAATCAGGAAATGTCAGCGCAAAATTTTGGTGGAAATTGTGTAAATCCTTCTTGAAACAATCAAATTCTAATCTCTCAGAAATCCCGCCGCTATTGAATAAAGATAATGCATATGAATATACTACAATGGGTAAAGCAAGTTTATTAAATGAATACTTTGCAGGAATTTGCAATTTAGATGACAGTAATGTTGACCCACCTTCTTTTGACCCATCATCACTTTACCTCGCCCGTGCTGTCAGAAATTGAAGTTCTTGAGTGTGACGTTTTAAATGTACTGAACGTTCTTGATACGTCTAAAGGGTCCAGATGGAATAAGTCCAAAAATTTTATATGAAGCACGAAATATAATTTATCCAATCTTGACCCGGTTCTTTAACCGATCGTTGTGCGTAAGTATTTTTCCTACTGCCTGGAAATGTGCAAACATGACACCAATTTTTTAAAAAGATGATCCAAGTAAAGTAGAAAATTACAGACCGATTTCGCTGTTAAGCTGTCTCAGCAATGTGTTCGAGCGTATTGTCTTCAAATATGTATTCAGTTTCTTGCATGATGCCATCTCTCCGTCTCAGAATGATTTTACCAAATAGATCTACTGTCACCCAGTTACTAGACATTTACTTTGACCTAGCGACGGCCTTATAGACGAAGGAAAGGAAGTTGTATTTATATTTTTTGATATCTCTAAGGCCTTTGATTGGGTCTGGCACAAAGGTCTACTAGTCAAATTGCAACGTTTGGGTATAAGTGGTAAACTGCTGAAAATGGTTCGCGAATTATCTAAAAGATCGTCAGCAGCGCGTTGTTTTGAACGGTTTATCCGGATAGGAGCGGGGGTCCCTCAGGGTTCTGTCCTCGGACCTCTTTTATTTCTCCTTTATATAAATGATCTACCTGATGGAATTATCAACAACATCAAACTATTTGCCGACGACACGTGCTTATACACACTTTCTGATAACTTGCTGCAGAACACGATATCTATCTCCGTAGATAATGATCTATTCCAAATTGAACAATGGGCACTAACCTGGCTTGTAACTTTTAATGCGTGCAAATCAAAATCACTCATTGCATCTAAGCGCAGGCAGCCAGCATAAATGACCTTCAAATTTACTAATTCTACAATTGAAACATGTAATTCTCACAAACATCTTGGTCTTATTCTAAACAGCAAAGGAACTTGGCACGCCATACAAACAGTCTTATTTCGACAGCACAAAATAAATTGTCTATGTTTCGAGGGCTTAAGTATCGTCTTGATCGAAAATGCCTGGAGATAATGTACAAAAGCTTCATAAGACCATCCCTTGAATACGCCGACGTTGTATGGGACAACATGAGTGATTTTCACGCTAACGTCATCGAAGACATACAAAAAGAATCTTTGCGAACTATTCCAGGCCTGACTAAAAGTACAGCGACCGTCCTTTTATATGAAGAGTCTGGTTTTATAGAATTAAGTAAACGACGTTTTGTTCACCGACTAGTCATGTTTCATAGGATTTTAAATGATAGTTCAAACACCAGACTAAGTCTGCGATTACCCCAGTCCACGACTTCTAGAAACCCATACCCAGTTCGAACTGCCGCAAACTTGACATCATTCCGTTGCAGGACTGAATCTTTTCGAAAGTCCTTTTTCCCGCAAACAGTCAGAGATTGGAATTCACTGCCAGATGACATAAAAACAACCCAAGATAGTGACAAATTCAAACTGAAACTACTTAAGATGTACAGCAAAATTAGTCCCCCCAGTTGGTACTATGTAGGATTACAACACATATAAGGGGAAGTGGGAAGAGGTACCTACATACTGACAGTCACATGACTTCACAGTATAGTCTTCTGGTTAACCTATTTTAAAGCACATACAAGCGCATCCAAAATAATAAAGGACTCTCTCGATATTCCTATTTTTCTCTTTTTTCAGCAAACCCAAAATAATACAGGACTATTTTAATTGGTAGTTCATATAAACCTTTATTCAGAGACCTCTTCATGGCTATAACATACACGATGTATACCTCGCCAAATGGGAAACCAGGGGATATTCCAAAGAATTACCGAGTAATTCTCGGTAATAACGAAATTACATTTTGGGGAAAATTTCCCCAAAATGAAAATCCAAAGATATGGTCGTAGAGAGATACAGCTTTGAGGAATCTCCCACCTCAGAAGTAAAAATGCATAGTGCAAGTAGCTTGGAACATGTTTGTGAAAGGTAGCTGGAAAACTAATGCACCAGTAAAAGAGAACGATTTTAATAAGACTTCAAAAAACACACATATTCATGTGCATGTAATCCACATAGGCAAACAGAAGTACACAATAAAGAAACAATTTTGGGGAGAACGTGTAAGCGCTACTGCCATATGTGAGAAACCTTGGAAATAGCACTCTAGAAACTATACATATGATTTTGAGGAAACTTTCCCCAAAATGAAATTATATGAATATTCAGTGTAATTTAGCGTGTGCATGCATGTGGACCACACATCCAGTTCACACAGAAGTTAAATTACTAGATTTATTTTGAGCAAAAATTCCCCAAAACGAAAATCGTAAGATATGCTCGTGGAGATGTACAGGTCTGAGGAATCTGTCCTCTGGGTGAAACAAACCTAATACTGACTGATAACTACAAGCTCTGTTATGTTTTTTACCTCTACATCGAGATATACAAGATCATATGAATTTGAGAAAATGTCCCTCAAATTTAAAATATATGAAGTTAACTTCCCCCAAAAGCCTATAGACGTGCGGTGTTAGCAAACTCTGAAATATTACCATAACAGTATTTTTGAGGGAGAAGTCTTGGAGATAGCACTCTAGAAACTATACATATGATTTTGAGGAAATTTTCCCCAAAATGAAATTATATGAATATTCAGTGTAATTTAGCGTTTGCATGTATGTGGACCAAAAACCCAGTTCACCCAGAAGTTAAATTACTAGATTTATTTTGAGGAAAAATTCCTCAAAACGAAAATCATAAGATATGCTCGTGGAGATGCACAGGTTCGAGGAATCTGTCCTCTGGGTGAAACAAACCCTAATACTGACTGATATCTACAAGCTCTGTTATGTTTTTTACCTCTACATCGAGATATACAAGATCATATGAATTTGAGAAAATGTCCCTCAAATTTAAAATATATGGAGTTAACCTCCCCCAAAAGCCTATAGACGTGCGGTGTTAGCAAACTCTGAAATATTACCATAACAGTATTTTTGAGAGAGAAGCCTTGGAGATAGCACTCTAGAAACTATACATATGATTTTGAGGAAATTTTCCCCAAAATGAAATTATATGAATATTCAGTGTAATTTAGCGTTTGCATGTATGTGGACCAAACCCCAGTTCACACAGAAGTTAAATTACTAGATTTATTTTGAGGAAAAATTCCCCAAAACGAAAATCATAAGATATGCTCGTGGAGATGTACAGGTCTGAGGAATCTGTCCTCTGGGTGAAACAAACCCTAATACTGACTGATAACTACAAGCTCTGCTATGTTTTTTACCTCTACATCGAGATATACAAGATCATATGAATTTGAGAAAATGTCCCTCAAATTTAAAATATATGAAGTTAACCTCCCCCAAAAGCCTATAGACGTGCGGTGTTAGCAAACTCTGGAATATCACCATAACAGTATTTTTGAGAGAGAAGCCTTGGAGATAGCAGTCTAGAAACTATGCATCTGATTTTGAGGAAATTTTCCCCAAAATGAAATTATACGAATATTCAGTGTAATTTAGCATTTGCATGTATGCGGACCAGAAACCAAGTTCGCACAGCAGTTAAATTACTATATTATTTTGGGGGGAAAATTCCCCAAAACGAAAATCATAAGATATACTCCTGGAGATGTACAGGTCTGAGGGTAAAAATCCACTGTAGTCCTGTATAATGCAATCACCACTATAGACAATACATAAGTACGGAAACTAACAAAATGATGTATTAGTTCAAGATAGCGCTTTTGAAAGACTCTTTCCAAGAAACAAATATTCGTGTGCATGTAATCCACAACCGACATGTTAAATCTGTCATTAGTACGATAGCGACTTCACCGCCTTGCAGGTCAAACATTGTCAAAGAGCAAAGCAAATTTTGTTCGCATATTACTATATTTGTTTCCCTGACAACCAATAATAACAGAGATAACACAGTAAAATGCACGAAAATGTGACAGTGTTTTCTGCATTAGTGAAACAGAACGAACCTAGTAGCCCGCATTTATAATTTAATGTTTGGACGAAACTGATGGATTTACATGCTATATGAAAAATCTTGACGAAGTCTATAACAATTCCCGCTCACGAAATCTAATTGTGTAGTTATTTCCACATGTGTTTTGATTCCGTCAGATATAGCTGACGGGGTCACGCAGATGGCGTAGGTTAAAGATAAAGAATCATTGTGTCTCCCGAAATAATTATAAATCATTCAAAATCGTCGTATTTTGCGATTGGATTTAAGGGGGAGTTGATATCCAAAACCAAAATTAATGTTAAATGTCAAGAGAGCTTATTGAAAATGAATTTTCACTGGGTGCAACTTTTTCAAAGGTTAACAATTTTACGCCCCTCTCGACACCTCAACACGAAATAACTGAAATATTGTGCTACACTGTGCTATTTCTCCAGCCCAAGCGTGATGTAAATTCGTTCACCCGCTCGTAAAGTCTAGGATTATTTGGACACCACTAGTAAATTCAGCACCCTCAAAACCATGTGAATTTGAGTTGATAGTAGCTGACCTGGACTGATCCAGGGAACTTGCGTTCTTAGAATAGATGGACACCGGTTGAACAGGACTTTATCGAGTTAGGGTTATATTGCATTATACTGTGGGTATTTCAATTTTAGATGATACTGTTGTAATAGAGTAACTGTCTACAGTTCACACTCATGTCTGTGTTGTGCCATTTTGGTTATTCTGAAGAGAATACCAAACACTGTATTTCCATGAACATGCAATTCTGTCGAAATGGTATGGAGCAGCGGTTTATGTAGACTAACCACTTATTTTATCTGTACGGTGTCATCATTTATATTTATTTTTAAATGATTGTGTTCCTTACCTATACTAACACTAGAATAGACTTGCCAGAAAATGTTGTTGTAATTATATAGGATTGGGGTAGTTTATTTTGTTTACTAGATCATCTAGTCAGCTAAGCTGTTGGCATTTTGTATATCAAGATAGCTGGTTTCATTTTAGCATGTCCCAACCCCCGGGGCACCGACATTACGTCGCCTTCAACATTATTCCAGTCATATCGCGACTAACCAACTAAGCACCACCCATCTGCTGTTTCAAAGAAGAAATCTTGAAAGCATAGAACCATTCACCCTAAATCCATCCTGTAAAACACTGAGGGCAGCACACAAGACTGACATGATTCTTACATGGTGCAATAAAGACAATTGATATTACATTGCTAGTCATCACATTACATGTATCAAGTTTCTGTTGTTTCTCAGCAAAATGCATTGAAGAAGCAGGAACCCGTGCCCATCTGATACCCTTGTCTGATCCCATACCCTCATATATTATGGAAGCTTACACCATGCTACTTTTATTCAATGCATTGCACACCCTCATATTTCAAACTCTTATAATGAATTTTTAAACTTCAGCCAGCAATAACCTTTTGTACAAATTACAAAGCGTCTGGTCCGTCATTCATAATTCAGCCGTCGTCCATTAGAGAATATCCGCGTCCATAATCCAAAGACCTATTCCATATAACGTATAACAGTATTAGCACCAAATTCAAAAAGACAATCATAGTATACATAAGCATAGGCTTGTTTCCTGCAAGAGAGAAGCTGTCAACAGCTTTCAATGATGCCGGCAATACATCATGATGTTCCAAAAATATCAAATCCGTATCGCTGATCAGTATTCTTAATCCATAATATTCGTTGTAAAGTCATCTAAAGAATGATGTATCTCATTCACGCTTTGATTGTGACTGTTCATATGAGTACCATGAGAATCTTGAAGTACATGGGTGCATACGGCCCCTAGCCCCGGGTTAAGCGTAATTAGACACAAGTTACGAAACGTAACGCCATAGATCTTGCACGCTATGCTCGTATTTTACTATCAGCATGCGATATGTATCGCCGAATTTGAGAAACTTTGAGTGGAGGCGCTTGGTGGTGTAGCCCTGTTTTATAAGTTTCTGCAACAATGTTTTGTGACGTTGATTAAAATCGTCACATTTAACACAGAATCTAGGAAATGCTACTAGGCGTGATATGTATACGCCATATGCAGATTCCACTGGAATATTGCTGTCCAGAAAGGGATAATTTACGATGTCGAAATTGTAATCATCTCTTTTGTCATACAGTCGACGAAAGAGAATGCCCGCTGTTGTTCTACTTTTTTTCATTTTCACTGTTATTTTATTAAGTGAAAGTGGTTTGGAAGGCATTGTTCATTATTTTAATCCCGAGTTATATAGACGCCCGTCCTATCGTGTATATATGAATAGTACAGCCACTTTTCAATGACACTCTCTCTCGCAAACCATCCACAGAGGGCCTGCAAGCAGTTTGCCATTGCCTCCATGATGTTTGGAAAATCCCATGCAGAAGAAGTTTTTGGTCACCTAAATCAAACATGTCAGATTCCCAGATTTTCCCATGTGTAAATGAAATGAAATGAATAAGATAATTGGTGTTTCCACTCAGATCCTCAGAATGTGGGTGTTCAGATAATTCAGGCAAGCATAGTACCACCTTGACAACTCTCCTGCAGGTGATATCTAAAAGTCCGCTGTGCTGCAGTCTGTAAGTGATCCGGTATAAGGCGTCTCCACAGGTGTGACAAGTAATTTATGAAGGACAAACATGCAGAGTGGCCAGGTAAAATATCATAAAATAATAGCAAAACGACATACAATACGTTCAGAAAATAGTCCATTATCTCCCATAATATTACAGCACAGGTTAACTTCAATATTATAAACCATATGTCGTCCGATTTGTCGAAAGGATTCCATTCACAAAGAGGCCATTGTTGTTTTCCGGATGTTTCTTGGTCTGCAGAATATATACAATGGCCATAATTATATCACACGCCATAATAATCCTGACAAACAGGTAGCACATGTATCATATTTGAAATGCACGATGTTGTATGTTCATGATTAACAGAAAGAGTGATTGTTCATGAAAACGTTTATACTAAAGTGTTCTTCCTACTCCCAAATAAACATGAGTTTCTCTTAATATATTCACATGCAATTTCAATGGAAGTATACCAAAAGGTAACGTCCAATTTCGAGTCAAACGGGATTTGTCAACTGCATTACTAAATCATTTTGATGATAAAGTGACAATGTTGCAACCTGCGGGAAAGTATAAGTTACGCGCGCACTCACTATAGTTACCCCACCAGCCGACACCGTTGTTTGCTCTGTAAGTGTTCGCCGGTGTTTATCGGGAATTCGAACATACCTCCAATTCGTCTCAATGTTATAGCATTGTACCGAAAGTGGTGTTGAATTC